>RJWH01001943.1:264207-289210 GCA_004363575.1 Solenodon paradoxus | reverse complement strand
GAGGAGGGAAGAGGAGGGGAAGGGGAAAGGGAAGGGGAGGGAAGGGAAGGGAAGACAGCAAATGTTTACTGCTTTAAACTGAGCTGCCTCTTGCAATGATAAATACAGCCCTTTATCTATATCGGAGATAGGTATTTTTAGCAACCTCACTTTTACTTCTCAGTACAGTTCTTTAGAAAAATAAAAGAAGGGGACAAAAAAGACATATCTATTTCATACCTCACCTCCAGTGGGCAAGACGGCTGCACATCTGGCTTTTCCAAGCACCCAGTGTCCCTGCTGTGCAGCCCCAGTGCCTGTGCCTCCTCACCAGTCTCTTTCCTCAACCCATTGCAGTCATTAAACACACCGGATTGAGGACTGAAAAGAAATCAAGGAAGAAGTGCTTGGGGGACTAGTACTGCTCTCTAAGCTACAAGGTCACGGGCATCATCACAGCTAAATGTAAAGTTACTGTCAGCCGCCTCAGTGGCAGTGTCAGGGACCCCAGGCACTGCTCCTTCCTGAAACACACTTCCTGACCATGCTCCCTGCTACCTCCTTTGCAGATCCCCTTCTCCTCCAGGACCTCATCTTATTTTTCAATGCCCACCCCATTTCAAGGACTCTGACTTGATTTTGAAACTGCACCTCTCTGGTATGAAGACTGGACATCTTCATACTCCTGGACATCTCTTCCTAGATGAAATGCAGGTCCCTCAGGTCCAACTTCTGATCCCTACACCATGTCACCAAGCCCACCACTACCCGGGGCCTCCCCTGGGGGACACAAATTTAGGGGCAGGAAATGGGCCATTCCCTTATTTTCATTTCCAAAACCAAACACATGACCAAACGTCCAAATTCCATCACATAAACTTTTTCCATGTGATTCATTTCACTCCATCTCTACCACCATTTCCTTATTTCAGACCACCATGAGGTCTGCCCTGGACAGCCAACTGCCACTGGCTACTTAGTCCTCACTATGAGAAAAGGACTTCCATACAAGATTGTTGAAAGCATCAATACATTGGTTAACTGTGATTATCCTTATTTTATAGAAAAAGAAGGTAAGGTTTTTAAGGTTAAATATTTACCCAAAGTTATAAAACTGGACTGGTAATGAGGTAAGGATTTATCCATGAGTTTACTTTTACATTCACTCACTCAAGTTGATTCAAAAGCAATCATTTTAACTATAATTTATATATTGTCTCTTAAAAATTAAATCCCTAGATTACTAAAAGAGCTATGAACTTTTCTAAAATCACATTTGCGTCATTCAACAAGGTAAGATCCTCCATCCTTCAGGATGAGCCTTAAGACGCCCCTCGTTATCTCCCCATCACTCCTAGATTCCACCTTGCTCCTTAGTCAGACACAATTTCCTTCACCTCCTTGAACAACTGAAGTCCCCTCTTTCCTCCTGGACTGTGTACACACTTTTCAGTGACAGTGTGCCCTCATGGGTCCACCTCTTCTCCAACATGTGCCGACTACTGGTCACTCTTCAGGTCTTAGCTGAGACTTCACAGTCCCTCTCCTCCATGACCACACACCCATGACTGGGTAGGTGAACTTCCCCTGTGCTCACTAAGTGCCCCTTTATCCCAGTCACAGCACTTGTCATTATGGATCATGACTGCCAAGCAAACTGCTTATCTCCATACCCTGGTGACAGGGAGCCAATCGAGACCAGGAACTGCTGCTCATTTTGCTCACTGCTTTATCATGATACACACACAGTGCTGGCACTCAATCAGTACTGGAGAGGTACCCCACTGTTAGAATGAACAAAGGCGCGGAATGGAGGGAGGAAGCAAGAATGTAAGAAAGACATCCCTTCCCCTGAATGTTTGCCAACTAAACTCCCTAAAAATACTGCTTTGTCTTACACTTGTTTACAGCTGGAAAAGTGCTTTGGCATCAGTTATACCAAATGATCACTACAATAACTCTAAGGGAGAGAAAAGGGGTTGTTCTGCACATTTATGTATGAATTTGTGTCTGTGAAGTCAGGAACTTTTTAAAGTCAAGTTATAAGTTAATTTAAGCCTTCGGACATGCCTCTTCTGTGCTCATGAGGCACTTCAGGTGGTGTCCAATTGAGACACCAGTTCTAGGTTCTGGTTAATACAACTGCAGTCAGAGTTCAGAAAAAGGGGCAGTTGAATGCGGGCTGGAATCATAAACAGATGACAGCTGGTAAGTGCTGAATCTTGCACAGTATGTGCTACCTTCTTGAAGAAAAAGAAAAAATTTCAAATTCAAAAAGTACAAGCTTCATAAATTCATAAAAGTGATTATCTGAGATAAAAATAAACAAGAAAATAATGTACATAAGTCAAAACAATACCACAGAAAAGGTAAGGTACAAGAAAGAGTAACAAGACTAAAAGCTTATTATTCAGCAATTAACATGGGTACCTTGCAAAGCACTGCACCAAGCCCGAGACACAGGTAATTGCAGACGTGGTCCCTGGCAGTATTGTTCGCAAACAATATAGAATTGATACCACACTTGTGACGGGAAGTAAATGAGGACTTAATAAATAAAATGCTCAATGTAAATGCTCAAAATAAAACACCTCAAATGAAATTTTGAAAAGTAGTCTATACCCGTATTCACTGTGTTCTGCTTCACTCAGCCCTGCTTTGGAGTATTTCTCACTGTCTGAAGTCACATTTGTTTGTGTCCATTGCCTGTCCTTCTGCCTGAAATACAGGATCGGAAGAGAAGATTGGATATTCCTGTTCATCACTATAATCCTAGCACTAACTAAGACACTGGCTTCATAAGAAGCTTTCTGTAAGTATGTGTGGCATAAATAAATAAATGAACAAACTAACAAAACTGAATAGGGTTTACAGTGTTATGTTGTGGCACATATCATCAGTCTTTTGGTTTAAATATGTATTTAGTGAGCCTTTTTTAAATTAAGAACCATTGCTGCCAAATGAATTATCCTGCCTGGACAAATCGTAATTTCAAAGAAGACTGGTTCATGGCCCAACAGTGAATCTGAATCAAAAGACAGGTTCATTTGTTTTGTTTTGCTTGTTTCTTAACTGAGTGGAGGACAGGGAGATACTTCAACTAGAGTCATTTGGAGAAGAGATCATTTGGACAGAGCTAGCTTGAGTGGAGTAAACATAGACAGTAAAATATCCACTGAGGTAAGGAGAGTAGAAATCAGTCAGGGGTAGGAGGTAGACACTCATCTACGGGGCCGTCCTTGATCTGACCAGAAACACAGGCTCTTCAGGTCAGTAATATGACCAAGCAAGATATTTTATAATTCAAGCCAAGAGAAGTTGCAGGAAGGAAAATCAGCAAGCTGACATGTAACTCTTAAATCTGAGCATGTAGAAGTAACAGGTATGCTCAACTAATGAAAGCAATAAACACTTCTGAGGGACATTTCTCTGGAAATTAAATAGAAAGAGAGTATGATCCTTAGGGCTGTACTACAATTTTAGCTCCAAAAACTGAAAGGAACTTCTTAGATTCCTCTTTGGAGACTAAGAAGTAGAATTTAAAAAGGGAATGTAAGTGACTTTTGTTTTGTATTGTTGCCCCTATGTATGGCTTATGTGAGATCTGTGTTCTCTTTGGACATGAATATAGAAAAAATGCCAGTTAACATATATCATAATGTAATCTGTCCATTTTCCTTTTACATAATAACATTGAATACTCACATCTAAAAAGAAAACAAAGTTTTAAAATTACTAAGTTGTACATATATAAGCTAATGCCATACAATTATCTGTAAGTATGATTTTAATCAAGTCACATATACTTATAGATATGCCTCTTTACTCCAATTTCACCCCATTTCTGATTATTATAAGGAAGTAACAGTAACCCCAAATGAAGAGGTGTTAAGAGCCATGTAATTTCACTTAGAATTCTCCTTTAGTACTCTCAACTATTATGTTACATAATTACTCTAATTCCTACTTAACAGATAAGAAAATGAACACATAATCCTAGTTCCTAAACCTTTTTATATTTTACACACTTTCCTAGGGCCACAAAAGTAGTAAGCAATCGACCAGCCACAATGAAATTCCGGCCAACTGAGTCCAAGGCAGGACTCCTTCCTCTATGTTAAGTGTTCTCTCAAACATTAGTGCTATTTATTTACCGTGTATTATCCTTCCAGATTGTTTACCAGACAATAGCTAGTAAACTGGAAAAACAAGATTCCCTGAAACAGCAGATCTCAAATGCGGCCCAGAAACCACTTGTAGCAGAATCCACTGAAGTACTTGGTGGACATACAGACGCCAGGACCCAACTTCAGATCTGTTAAATGAGAACTGAAGATGGATTCCTAGAAATTGCTTTTAAATGAATTCTGCAAGTGATTCTTTCACGCATGAAAATTTGAAAACCACTGTGGCTAAATCTTGGCAAACTTTTATACTGTCAATTGGAGTTTCAAATTTGACAAATTCTTATTCCCACTAAGGAATGATTATTGGATATGGAGTTTGTGGTGAAATGACACAAAATTCCAAAGTCTCCTTAAGAATTTATCTTTCCATTTTCACAATTCATAACTTTAGGAACAAGTAGGTAAAGAACATTTAGCTGAAATGAGAAAACTCACTATGTGCCTACTTCCATTACACACCATTCTAGCTTCTTCAGACATAGATGTCTCCTCTCAGTTTTGAGGTAGAGCCATGGCTGCCATTTCATAGCTGAGCTTTCATAGCTGGACCTTGCCCAGAGAAATGAAATTACCTCATTGAGGGCTAGTAGATATATCTTCTCCAACACACTGTCTTTACAACACAGCTCCTCCCCATGGGTTGCTGCTATCTAGATTTCAAGAATTCTGGGGTAAAATGTTTCAAATGTCTTAGGTAGATAAATTAGTCATCTAATTTCTCAACTTTCTAATTAATTAAGAATATTTCTCAAAGTGAATAGAAGTCATCACCTAATAATATAAAGTATACAAAATGAAGAAGAGTTCCTTGCAATGAAACTACCAACAATTCTCTCTATCTGAGATGTGAGTAATTCTAGATAAAAACTACCTAAAGCAGGCAACTTTCAAGTCTATCCTTAAAATTATAGACTTCATGATGCAGGACCTAACAGAATTCTTGGTCTCCATTCCAGTCAATACCATCTTAAGAATCATAATGCTATTTTCCTCAACAGTATGAATGTAGGGAGAACAAGACTGGATTTCAGGTAAAACTAAGATCCCTCAAAAACATGCCCCTTGTCAATATTCTAAGAGTGAATCTACATGAAGTCTGTGTACTAAATCTGACCTATTTGCTAACACTCTATTGCTGAAGACAAAAGAAGGGATCAGGGATGTGCCCTGGTGGAACAGCGGTTAGGTCAACTGCTTCCATATATCCCTGGGTTTGAGTCCCGGGGCCAGAAGGATAACAACCCCTGTGAACAACTAAAAATGTAAATAAAATGAATGCTTCCTCCTCCTCTCTCTTCCTGCCTGTCTACCTACTTGCCTTCATTCTTGTCTCTACCTTTCCTTTAAAAAAAAAAAGGAAGAAGAAGGGATCAGAACTCAGAACAAGGCCAAGAGAATCTTATTTTTTTCTCTCTAAACCCGATAACTCCAATCCTACTAAGTCCTCATGGGAGGTTTTTGGACACGTGAGACCTACAGGTCAGACTCTCCAGGGAGGTCAGTCCTCTGTGATGAGGGTCTTCATTCAAATTTGCTTTACAAAATCAGGAAATACATGGCTAAAAGTTGTTTGGTTAGTTTGTTAAAACTAAGCATCAATACACTGCTTTAATTGTGATAATTACACAATTATCATTAGATATTTTAACTTTGCTTAATATTCGGTTTCACTGTTAAGTCCTCTGATCTGTGCTACAAGACAATGATGAAGAGAATAAGCATCAAGTAACAGGAGGAGGAGAAGCTGGATGATAAAGCTTCACATAATCATCATCATTAGGGTAATGATGGTTCACCAGTATTGTACAGAACCCAAAGAAAACAGTTATTTCCCACTAAAAATAATGATACAGCTATAGATCTATATACTCAAAAAAGTTTCCCTGGATATATTGTTGCATTTAAAAAATAGTTACATAATAGTATTTAAGCTAGAAGTCTACTCAAGTTAAACATTTACTGTACCTTTCCATGAATCTGTACATATACAGGCAAAATAAAGCTACTGCTATTTACTAGACACTTATGATATATCAGGTAATGAAGTTCCATTCTCTGCATATATTGCAGCATCTAATCCTTGAAGTCTAAGTATTATGGCTATTTTATAAATAAGCAAACAAGGAAGTTAAGAAACGTAACACATCCCAGAGAGCTAAATAGCAACACTGGGAGCCCAACCCAGACTGTCCGAGTCCAACGACCACTATGGTATATTAAATGTTCAGAGTTAGTTTTGGAAGGATGCTTGCCAAAAATATTAGTGATTGCTATATCTAGATGGAGAACTTTCTTCTTCAGTATTTTCAGTATTGTTAAAATATATTTTAAAGGAGTATGTATTATTGTCTATAATAACAAATATGTTTTAACAGGAAACTCAAGCATGAAACTCTCCATCTCCCATACATCTAAGTTTTCAGTCCAAATAACCCAAAAGTAAAATACCTTCAACTAGATATGACCACAAAAAAAAATCATAAGAATTGACAAAATATCAACCATTATCCATATCCTAAAAATAAAGACCTGAAGCCATGAAATACATAGAGAAAAATGTAAGAAAAATGCTCCATAACATAAACCTCAAAGATACCTTTGGAAAAGTGGCACCTACAGCAAGGGAAATAAAAACAAAACTAAAATATTGGGACTACATCCAACTGAAACATTTCTGTATGGAGAAAGAAACCACCACTAAAACAAAAGGCAATCCACTGCATAGTAGGTATTTGTATAGTATATGTCAGACAAAGCTTAATCTCCAAAATACATAAAGCGCTCATATACCTCAACAATAGCAAACCCTTTAAAAAGTGAGAATTGGAAAGATAGTTTTCTAAAGACACACAGTAGGCCTACAGACACATGAAAAAATGTTCTACCTCACTCACCATTAGAGAAGTACCAATAAAAATCACAATGCAGTATTATCTCACACTACTTAAGAACAGTGTATATCAAAAGTACTAGGAACAACAAGTGTTGGAGAGGGTATGGAGCAAAAAGGAACTTACTACAATATTAGTGGAAACAAACTAGTGCAACCTCTTTGGAAAACAATATGGAGATTACTCAAAAAAAAAAAAAAAAAAGAGATGGCCCTACCATTCAGTTTAACAATGCCATTCCAGGCAAATACAGAGAGAGCACACAGTCATCAGAAAAATATCTGCACCCCTATGTTCATAGCAGCACAATTCACAATAGTCAAGACATGGAAACAATCTTAAATGCCCACCAACAGATGACTGGGTAAAGAAGCTGTGATATATATACTCAAAGGGATTCTATGCAGTTATTAATAAAAAAAGGTGAAATCATGCTTTTTGCAAAATTTGAATGAAACTGGAGTGATCATACTAAGTGAAATAAGCCAGAAAAAAAACCACAGAATGGTTTCACTCATATGTTGAATTATAAAGAAACAAAACAGGCAACTCTCTGCAAAATGCACAGGACACAAAAATGTGGCTACCATGAGGCAGGGAGGACAGAAGTAATAAGGGAAGGAGAAAATAGAGTGGTGATAATGTTACAATGCAATGTTCCATCAAAGAATACTTTTAAAAATAAAAAAGAAACAATTATTAACATAGAGAATAGATTATGTAAATAAGCAATGAACATTATTATAAGGTATTTTTTAATTTGCATGGCCAAGTGACAAACCACATTTCACAAATTTTATGACACCATTAATCATAAGATAACATGTTATGTGGTACTCTGTCAATTGACTTATGAGTCACATGCTGAAATTTAAATTATCTAGTTATTCAAAGACTCTTTAGATTTATTTAGGTATCTTATACATACATAAGGAAAACAGAAACAATATACACTTGTCAAGGTATGCCTTCAAGGTATGCCTACAAACTCTTCACATGGTCAGGATTCAGTTCTTTTGAATCACATGTTGACTACGTGATTGTTGTCCATGCTTTTCCACATTATCATCTTCCATGTATCTCCACTGGTAATACACCATTTGTTGAGTGTTCTCTCACCTTCTTCCAATCAATTAACCAGTCTCTAATTTTGATGCATATCCCAAACAATAAAAGTTGCCAGCTTTCTCTCTGCCACATAGCTGAAGCCAAATTTAACATACATCTCATTTTCAGTTAAAAATGTTTCTTTAGAAATGATGAAATATGGGGCTGGAATAAAAACAGAATGTAAATACTGTATATGCAAATATGCATGTACAAAACACTGTATGTGTAAAAATGACTAAAGAGTGAGCTACAACAGGAAATAGGTTTTCTCTTTTTAGTTCAATGTCAGGATCAATATTATCACCTGACCTTAATGCATTTTCAGCTCTTGTCACGCTCCAATCTGATCCCTCTCCTCCTCTGCTGAGTATATCCTCTCTATTCTGATGTTCTCCATGACTCTGGTCAGAGTTGGCAGGAAAGGAAACTGGCTGCCTGCAGCTCTTCCCTCCAAGAAGCCATCCTTTATGCTCTTGGTACCTGCAGTATTCTCTGTTGTGGTGAACCCTCCAGGTAATGGACAGAAAGCAAGCTTTTTCTAAAGAGGATCATGCCACGAAAAATAGTAACTGCATACATGAGTCCAGCAATTCTCATTATTAAATAAAGCAGCAGTGCCTTTGCAAATTTTTTTTTGTAATAAAGTCTAAGTCACAAATGGTCTCTCTTTTTTTTTTTTTTTTTTAATTTAGTTTCATATGTATTTACTCAGTGCTCTAAGTGTGTAAGCTTGTACTTGGTTTGGGGATGAAACTCCAAGAGAAATAAGTTCCTATTGGCATTGAGCACTCCACTCAGTAGAACCAGGGAGAAAAATAAACATGAGGCAGGTTAAATATCACATTTGTTTTCTAGATCTAATAAAGACCTTTCTGCTTTTCTTTTTTCCTTTTTGTTTTAAATTTGTAAGGAAAGGCTACACACACTATGTATCAAAATGTCAGCCATCTAAAAATTAAGTTGTCAGCTTTTTCCTCTGTACTGCAAATTGCAAAAGAATTAGGGGTTTGGTGCTAAAAGAAGCTTACAGTTCTAAAGTCTGCAATTTAACCAATCACTGCGATCTAAAAATGCAGTACCAAGTGATCTGCAGTTCTGGTACCTAGTTTCAACTTCTCTACTTGTGCCTTTGTTCCCCTTATTTTTTTTCTTTCTTTTACTTTGGAAATTATTTTCTGGAAGGAAGAACTACTCAGCCTATATACATAATACACCCTAGTATGAAAAATGACAGTCATCTTACCAAGGAGGTATAGAGAAGATAATGAATATCTGTGGCTATTTTGTGGACCTTCATTTCTTTATGCTCATGTCACATTAAATTCAGGAGGCAAAACTTAAAATGTGCTTTACAGTTTTAGAATTTCAGACTTCCTTTTAATTTATTCAGCACCAATTTGGGTAAAATGTTTCTATGATCACTTTTGCGCTCAAATTCTAAATGAAGACTAAATGCTAAATGATAAAATAATTTTCAAACACAACAAAAATCTAAATTACTCCAAATCACTGTATATAGCTTCTAAATTTGTAAAATCTCTAGCTTTTCACTTTTTCCAATTGCCATTACAATCACATTACGTTAAAAAAAATCAGAAAGAATATTACCTACCCAGAAAATAAACGGCATCTTTATAGACACCAGTTACTTTTAAAAGACATCACTAATAATCTAAACCAAGAATTTTATTAGTAAGAAATGTATTAATTCTATGCATAAATAAAAATATCCATTACTCTTGTTCTTTAGATTATTTTTCAATAGTCATTTTTTTAAGTTTCATAGTTTTTCTCAATAAAACAGATATTCAACAATCTATGCAATTTCACACAATAAAACCCTCTTCTTCTTTGATCTACAAAACACACTTTCCCGTGTAGTCTTATATCACATCTACCTTCCAACTCTTCAAACAATACCTTCTGGTGCATTCATTCATCAGGCAAAGTTAAAGCCCAGCAAGATGCTTCAGACTGTCTGGTTTTGCCTGCCCCACCCTGTTTCCTTTGAGCCATAGTGATGTCACAACACCAGACAGGACAATGACTTCACTGCTCCAATCCTTGCTTCTGAGCACATAATTCTTTGCTGCCAAGTCAAATCGAATGACAGCAGAAGCCTCCAGGAGTGTCTGATGAAGCCAGCTGGCCTTTTGAAATAAGTAGATGCAGCAATGTACCATTAAAGATCTCTCCAGATGAAGGGGTGTTAAAGATAAATTTGATTCACGGTTTTCAAAAGCAAGTCTATATTCCATAATAAAGTTGGCACTCAGAGGAAAATTGTGATTGGATACCTGGAAGAGACTATGAGAACTAAAGATGACTAGGTTGGTAGACTACTTAAGAAACAAACCTCTCTGCTCCTTATTGTCAAATTTTCAAGACAAAGAAGTATTAGCTATTTAGCCTACTCTTGGAATTTTATTTTATTGGAGAACATATATTGTAATTCATAAATTTTAAGATTTTTTTTTTTAAAAAGCACTAACATAGAAGATAAATATGTATTTTACAATACGGAGGAAAATACTTTGGATTGCCTGTTCCTGCCATACTTATTTCAACAGATAGTAAATCCAAAAAGGATTTACAAAATAATGATTATCACATCTCTCAATACATGAGGGTTCTGCCCTCTTTAACCTGCATCTGACCAGTCAACTTAAAAACAAAAATGTATATCTAAAACAGCATCGGATCAAGTTAAAAAAAAAAAAGGCCCATCTCCTATTTCAGCACACTGCAAGGTGGGTCAAAGTCCAAGCACTACACAACAATTAATAAAAGCTGCTTTTAAACTAAATAGAATTCATACAGAAAAATGACTTAAAAATTAAATGTAACTATTTCACTGACACATTGACCTTTGACCTGTAGCTTTTCATTCTTCACCTAAAAGGAGTTTACAAATTAAATAAAGTGGCCTTCTCATTACTGATAAACTATTCACAAAATAATGCTTTACTCTGCAAAAAAGTATTTGCCTAATGTGTACTAGCTACATAAACTTTATGCAGTAATTTGTGGAACTGATACCTTACTTTTCTAAACCATTAGAAAATCTTAATGCAAAGGACACAGTATTTAGTATTCCAATATTTTCATCAATGCCTTCTGAAATCAGTATAGTTTCACAATTTAGAATCCATTTCCTATGATAACTTTATTATTCAACTAAAGTTTTGAAAATTTGATATCAAAATTAGCATTTTTTTTTTTTTTAAATCTGAGCCAACATATAAATCACCTCCCATTTCCCAGAGCTCCTCAAGCTTGAAGTCCCCACTCTTCTCAAGAGGGTTTTTCTGCTTAATTTGTTCCTGTTGGTACCAAGTCCGTGACTCCAGGTTAAAATGGGGTTTTACATTTTTGTTTCCTTGAGACTTTAAAAACGTTGTAAAACTCAAAAAGAATGTTTTTAGCTCTTGGTGTGAGGACTCTTCTGAGAAAGTTAAATCTCCCAGGAGAAACTTAAAGCACCTGCCCCAGAGAGCTTATCACTGGGCCTAGAAAAGGAGCGGCAGGATATCTGCAAGTACAGTTCCACAAGACCCAAGTAAAAAAGTTGAAACATCCATTTAACCACGTAATGAAAGCACTGCATTTGCTGGGCTGCCTGGCTCTCTCAGGATTTCTCAGCCCAACCTCCATACGTAATTAATACCACATGTTTCTTTATCATTCTATTTCTCTGCAACAATCTCTTCCCAACTTTAACCCCGGCTGCAACTGAAGAGCCAACCCCATAAAACTTTGGGTTCGTACATATAAAACCTGGTAACCAAAGACTGCGCCCACAGCAAAGGCCCACAGTTACAATTTACTAGGTAACCACACCCACCGCATTGCAGAAGCCTTGAACTTGACTGGCGGGGGGGGTGGGGGGAGGGGTAGGGAAAGGTGGAGTAGAAGTAGGGCGAGATTAGAGGAGAAATTCGAGAAAGCAAGCCCCCAGGGCTGGGGCCGGGAAACACCGGCCAGTAATTGGCCGGGACCTCGGCTCCTGCGGTCCGCAGCCCGGGCCTCCCTACCCCCACCGCCGCAGAACCGCCCTCACAGACACCTCCCAAGGCAACTCGCAGCCCCGGGCGCCAGGTGAGCCACTCCCGGCCCCCGGCTTCCGCAGGCTGGACCCGGCCTCAGTGCCCACGTCCCGCGCAGGGGGGTGGGGGGAGGGGGCGCCAAGGCTGGGGCTCAGGGACCCTAGAGCAACCCCCTTAGGGCGCTCTCTCCTCTTGCCCCGGGGACTCTGCCCGGGTTTGGTGATGGAGACAAGTTACATAAAAGCAGCCGCGCCGCTCCCGGGGCGGGGATGCTTTCTGCCCAACGCACCTTATCGGCCCCGCGCCGCGCCCGCCCGCGCCGAGAACCCGGCGGAGCCCGCGGCGCAGGGCGCTGGGCGCTGGGCGCAGGGCCCCTCCTGCCCGCCCGCCAGCCACCCGCCCCAGGCGGCGCCGCAGTGTCGCCCCCCAACCCCAGCCCCTCCCTGCTCTACCCGCCTCGCACTCACCCCCACCCCAAGGACAACTTAAAACATGGCGCTCCAAACGGGGAATTTAAGCGGACGGAGGGAGAGGGGTCGCAGGGGCCGCGTCGTCCCACTCGGCTCAGGCTCTGAGGGAGGCCCCCAGGCCGGAGGCCGGCGCTCAGGTTTCCTGAGCTTGCCCGGCCGATGCTGCAGCGCGCGGGCGGGCGGAGCGGGCACGTCCCCGGGCGCGGGGTGCGGCGCGCCGGCTCTGCCGCTGGGGTCCCCGCGGGCGGGGGTCCCAGCGGGCGGCCACAGCCGGACTGGGTGCTGGGCTCCGGTAATTCCGGCAGCCTTGCGGCGCCAGAGCCCCGGACAGCCTCGCAGTCCCACGCGCCCCGCTCCCGGCCCCCGGCTGCTCCCCCGCACCTTTCAAACCCGAGACCCCCGTGGGTCCCCTGGCTCCTGCAGGCAGAAAAGTTACCTCGCAGGGCAGGGAGCCCGGCGGCCGCAGCGTGGGGACGAGGCTCGGGCTCGCGTCCTCTCGGCGGTGCGCAGGAGGCTCGGTGTAGGGAGGAAGCTGCAGACGCGGGCTGTTCCGACTCCCCGCCCCCCTTACAGGAGCCACGGAGGCTCGCGGAGCTGCGGCGGGGGCACACGCCCAGAGACCGCGCCGCGGGAGCCGACCTCCGCCTGCCTTCGCCTCCAGCTGCGGGGGAGGGGGCCGCCGCAGTACTTTAGGACAGTTACGTGGTCATAGCCATCTCCATCCTGGTGCAGGGTCAGGCCCGCGGACAACGCCTCCAGACAGTTCCTGTCGCGTTAGCCTTTGAATTTCCACTTAGGTTATTGCCGGGGTTTCTCAACTCCCTCACTCCTCCCAGACACCTCCTCTTAGAGTCGGGGATAGGGTGTCGCTCACTTTCAGAAGAGTTAATTTCTTGGTTTAGGGACTGCAGTGATTGTTATTTTGGGTTTTGTTTTTGTTTCTTCCTTTTTGAAAGAAAAATTCAAATTGACCGCGGTCTTTCACAAAGTGGATACTCAAGAAATAATAGAAAATAAACTGAATTAAAGGTTAGGAAAAAGGTTGCCTGTCTTTGACTGTCCCCTACTCGCCAGTATCTCCCCGGTCCCCCACCATCAATGTCAACAGTTACAGGTGGTCTTCTAAGCCCCCTGGTCCCAGCCTAACAGGGAAGTCCTTACAGTTAAAGCTCTCCTCCGAAATGGAGAGGAAGGACTCACACTCTGATGAGTAGGTAAAATGAACGATTCCTGATCGCCTCACAGTATCTAGGCTCCAACCAAGTAAAGAAGGCAAAATTACTGAAATATTTAAGGCCCTCTCCAAATACACTTAGCCCTCCAGGAGCTCATCAGCACATTTAGGGAGGGAAAACTGGATACACAGAATATTATATTTGCTGCTGGTTGCCAAAACTGTGATGCAAACTAAATGCCCATGGCAGAGATTAGTGGGCTTGGTCTATTGGTGAGGACTCCAGAGATGGGGGAGACTTGACCTGGATTTCTAGGACAGGGAAAAAGGCAATAGAAAAGGAGGAGCATTTTTCAAGTTACTTGGGAGAGAATGTTGGAAAATTATGGCTACTATGTTGCTGTGGAGTTTATGGGCCTGTATTCTATAGAAGGAAATTTTGAGTAAGAAGATGTGACTGTTTTAGGAAAAATAACATGGTGACACTTCAGAGACTAGAAGAGATGAGCAAATACCAGGGAGCTGATAGAAGACCTATGGCAATGTTCCACGTGCCAGAGGTCACAAGGACATTCAGTCTCTCAAATGACAGAGGTGACTTTTCAAATGTGGCATGAGATGTGTGGAGATTACTTCTTTTAGTTAATTTTCTATCTGGGCCACACTACTCTTAGAGACCCATAGACACATATAACATGCACATGTGTAGCGATGTATGTGTTGCATAAAGTTCTGTGAGTAAAGAAAGGAGGATTCATCTCCCTTTTCTGTGTGTGCACACAAACACTCTCCTTTGAAAGTGGACTTGAACAAATTGTATTGTTTACAATAAACACTCAATTGGCATTATTATTGAAGAAACAGATGGTTTCATGTTTTCATTCATTTTATTACCGTATTTTTTCTTTCTTTTTTTTTTTTTTTTCATTGAAAGCAAACTGTTTCTCCATGACTCATAAATTCTAATCTTTCTGGTGACAGAGAAAATCAGTAAAAGTGTATGAATGATTTTCTCAGGAGAAAATGTTAGAATATTAAATATTTTTAACTTAGAAAAATTATCTTAATATTCCATTAATTCAAAATTTGAAATAAAACTGTGCTTCATAAATTAATAGTAAATCTGAGAAGCAATTGCTCTGAAATCCCTGGGCTTCCCCAAGAATCTGTTGTTCTTTTTCTTTTCACTCACACAGCTATGGAGAAAAAGAAGGACCAGACAAAATCATGAGCAGCACAGCTCTGTCGGTAGCTTGACTGCATCTCTGCAATATTGTCATCCTTTTGACTCTTTAATGTCATGCAGGAGTTCCTCTTAGTCATCTTTGTCTCCCCACAGTGCCTCACTGGGTACATTGCAAGCTAGGCACTTAAATTTTTGCTAAATAAATGAATGGACATTGAATAATAAGCTATGATGTTTCTTTACTCTTTGAGGATTCCATTCCTCATTTAAAATAAGGGGCTATCTCCACAATGCCTTATGGATCAAATTCTGAGTTTCTATTAAATAAAAGACATGATTACCTCTTAATACTAAATAATACCAATAAAACGCAATATGAAAAGTTTCACCAGGAAATAAAATGAGATCTTCTACATGGAAAAGAAAAGGAAAGTAATAAAGTTAAATAGAAGGCAAGGTTATGATACCATTAAAGCTGGATTTTTGTTTCTTTTATTAAGGACTGACTTCTCCCCACATTCCTCTCACTACCCAAAATAAAAACACCTATGCTTCCCAGAAAGTTCTTTATTCTGTCAGTGGAAAACCCTTGATGGTGCTTTTAAAGTACAAAGTGTAAACTTTAAGTGACAGAAAACTAGAGTCCCAGAGTGAGTGCAGCTTTGGCAAGAGAACTCAGAGCCTTAGGTGACTGTATCCACATGGCAAATACTGAAATAATTCCTGAAATATGAGGAAAGATTCCAAGATTCTCAGGATTGCCATCCTGGTCTCTGCCATCATAATAAAACTTACCTTACAAGGGTAATCTTATTTCTGGACTTCCTTAATTTACCATATATAGTCATGTATCATTTAATGACAGGGATATGTTCTGAGAAATGCATCATTACTATTTTGTTATTGCACAAACATAAAATATAATTACACAAACCTAGATGGTATAGCTTTCTAAACACCTATATGATATAGCCTACAGTTATAACATACAGCCTAGGTGTGTCGTAGACCCATTGGGATCAACCATCACACATGTGGTCTGCCATTGACTGAAACATCCTTACGTGATGCATGATTGTATAAGATATATCACTGAAGGCCAACAATTGCAGCCATGGTACAGAGAAAAAGGACACAGCCAACTTCATATAAGATATGTGTATAACTTCATCCCAAGCTGTAACAACAGGATTCCCCTGAACCTCTAGCCAACCATAAATGTCAGTACCACTGGTACCCTGCTGCTTGAAGAGCAATAGCTCCACACTATTAGCTAAGGCAAAGGAATAATTTTTCAGATTATATTACCACTGCATAGTCAACCCCTCTTTTTCCAGGGAGAAAAAAAAAGTAGAAAACCTGTCCAGTGAGTTCATCAAAACTTTGGCTTCAAATAAGAGAATTGGAAGAATATTGAGGCTTGACCAGATCCTACAAATGCTACTCCAAGAATCATTCAACACTCAATTTCCTTCTTAGGCAATAGCAGACTCCGCTTTCATAAAGCATTATGATATTTTTAAATACTTACATATTCTCCAATCCTGCAAGTGACTGTTTCTCAATCTAAGTTGCTTTAGTAAAATGCTAACAACACTTGCAGTTACCAGTTGAGTCTTATTGCACGTTCAGAATAATGTCAGGCACCTGAATTGTATATAAGTCCCTGAAAACAGGACACAAGTCTTTAGTCACAGCATTACTGGGGACCATAAATAAGAGAGATGCAGGGATGAATGCATAATTCAAAAGCAATGAGTTTATTCTTTTGATATAAAAATGTGTTTAAAGAGTTACTAGATTCTAAGAACAGTGTCAAGTTGATAGCTCATTACAGCTCCCAGATGCTCTCTTCATTACGGGTTTGTATACATCTTTTCGGGGCCTGTATATATGCAGAGCACAGATGCAAAATAAAATAAAAAAGCACCAATAAATGCAAATGCAGCTCAATGTACAAAAATATGTTCATCTGAGAGGGGGCAAGTTTACATATGATAACACATCAATTAAAAAATTCATTCCTGTTCATCAAAATTTCATATTTGGCTCTTTATCTCTGTATACTGTTGTAAAATGTTAGTTAGAAAGGTGGGACTAATACATATTACATAGGTTTCATTGTATTAAAATATACCCTTATTAAATTTTTTTTTACTTTCTCCATTCCTAATAAATTTTCAAAATAAATCTCAGCACTTTTAAATAGAGTAATTTGTAACTATATAAAGTGTGAATCTAATTTTCAGTTCTTTTTAAAGTTTACATGTTCGATAATTCCATTCTCCTTAAGTAAAAATAAAAATCCATTAAAAATATTTTTATATCTGGGCATTTACTATGTAATACCAAAATATAAATGTAGAAGTTGGTGAGCTGTAATAGTATCAAATTCAGCTTCCAAGATTTTCACCAAATGAGATCACACTGATATCCCAAACGGATGATCATTATTGGGTTATGAAAAGACACTTAACATCTTAATCACTTTCCCCCAAAAGACATAAAATAAATTCCAGCAAGCCTCTCAGACTCCTGTAAAGTTGTAAATAACCCTAACCAGGTATTATATTTCATGCTAACAGCAATCAACAAGAAGTAACAAAGGAAGGAAAAAAGTGCACAAGATGCAATGAGAAGCCTGGCTTATTGTTTATCTCCAGGTTCACATTCACTTTAGGCAACTGAGATTAAGGTGCAGGTAGAAAGGAAGATGAGTAGGCAGTCAGGTAGAAAGAGAGAGGTAAAAGAAGCTTCGCTTATTTTTAATTAGTTGTTCATGTTGGTGGTTCCCCTGGCCCTGAGTCTTGAACCTGAGTCCCTGGGATGTATGCAGACTGAGCCCAGTGGCCTTATCTGCTAAGCTACTAGGATGCACGCCAGTAGTTAGTTTTATAAACTAAGATGTGTATCATCATTATGACTACTCCAGGAAAAAAACGTCAGCTTTGTTCTTTATCTCATTCCTATTTTGCAGCACTCCCCTCCACCCCGGCCCTTCTCAGCTGCCTCACTGTACATGTGTACTTCAACAGCATGGGTGAAACCTGATAATGTGATTCTACAGCTTCCAGAAAGTAATGGGAATTTATGAAAACATCATCTATAATATATGTGACAATTGTGTTACTTGAAATAAATCTGGTGTTGAATAGGTCAAAGCTATTTTTAAAAAAGTCTCTACTATTGACTCTTTCCTGTTCACAATGTCTATAAGGGACTCGTTGGAATATCCAAGGTAGGTTTTGCAGATGACACAATCTGAAAAGGACAGCAAGTTTCTCAATGCAGGTTGTTTGTGAAGAGTTATAATCTTGTATTTCCATACCAACAATCATCCTGGAACATGATATTCATATTCACACCATTTGTATCAAATCACTTGAAGTACTTGCTAATAATGCAAATTCTTGAATTCAGCCCTAGACTGACCCCATCATAACCTCTGGGGGGTGGGGTCTGGAGAGCAGGTACCTGTGACAGGGTCCCTGAAGATTTGAAATCACACTCAATTTAGAGAACCACTGCTCTAGGTGATCATTCTTCAGTAGTAATTCCACAGGTGGCAAAGCTAGTGTACTGTTCAAACAGATGTTTCAAAGAAGCTGGGACAGAAAGAAGTGATGGATCAGCCTCATTCAACCACACAGGTTAGCTGCCTAAGGAAGCCAGCATTCACTACAGTCAACAGATATTTTGCAAGAACAGTTATTGTTTGGATACTGCCTTTGTAAGCATCAATTTCCAACAGCCATTCATCACCAGTAAGTATAGTAATAAATAACAATGAAAGATTGTTCTGTACCCAATTCTAGCAATAATTAGATTAGATGCTCATGTATTAAAGATTGTAGTAACAATACAACTCTGACCTTAATTTCCAAGTGCACAAAACATCTTTACAAAGTTGTCAAGAGATGTTTCATTAAAATGGGAAATGGAGAACTGATTGATGGCAGCTTGAGTTAAGTTTGAGATTTGACGATCCCAAACGCAGCAAATAGAGACTTTAAATTATTAATACATTTTGGTAAACATACATATGCAAACAGGCATTCCCTGCTCTGATTATTGAATTCTAGTGAAACAAATTAAATAAATTGACTAGGGGCTATGTCTTTCTACCCTTAAGCACGACTTGAGAAATTTTGTTTCACAAAAGCAATATATTGAATCCCAATAAATTGATACTAATTTTATTGTATAGGTTTTGTATTTTTCATATCATTTCATTAGGATATTTTGGTTGTATGGACCCATGAGAAATTTAATTTTAGTTTATTTAATTTTATTTATATTTAAATATATTTGTATATATTTAAGTAATAAATAAAATAACATGGAGGCATCAGAAAGTATTTTCTTTTATTAAAGGGAAGTTAAGAAATGAAATTCCAGTTCCATAAAGAGGACTGTCATTCTAATACGGACTAGGCTATCTATAGCAATGGTCTTTCTAGCTAAGATGTTTGAGAAGACTCCAGATGGCATCTGTCAAGATTGCCCCAGAAGAAAGTCTTTATTAGGTGGGTACTTGGGCAAAATTATATTTAAAGCTCTTTCCAACTCCAAGATCAATTTTTTTCAGCTGTTTGCCACTTAGTAAACAGATTTGTCCAAAATTTTGCACTTTTGAGGTAGCAACTCAAATGTTGCGTTCATGAAGATATACTAATGGATGTATTGAATTGCCTGTAAAACTTCTCCATTATAGGTTAAGATTAATTTGTCATTGGTGCAGTACTTTTCTCCACAAATCTGATGACATTATCCATCACATTTTCCCCCGCCCACATGTTTTCTCGGGCTCATCAGCTCTAATCTACTTGTGCCAGCCTTGTTCATCAGACCTTTCTTTATGGCTGAGCTAGGTTTCACTGAGTTACTGTGGGTGGCATTGTGGTTTGAGTCAATGTATAAAGATCATAAATGGGGAACCATTATACTTTTGAGCCTCTTTCTGAATTTTCCTCAGTTGTTCCAATGTCTCTTCCCAAATTAGGCCACAAAATCAAGCAGGCATATATTTACCACATCACATACATATTCGTGAATGCCATTACGGCAACAGAATTCTAGATGATAGGTTAAAAATTACTGTGCAGGTGGGAGGCTGGAGTGCCCTGGTAGGGTAGTGGTTGTGTCTGCCTCCAGTCAGACATAGTCCACAGATATCCCAAGGATCCAGGTTCGTGTCCTGGGAACAGGAGGAACAATCAAAATGACCAACTAAATAAATAAAATACTTCTCTCTTCCTGCCTGCCTGCCTACTCGCTTTTGTTCCTGCCTGAACCTCTCCTTTATTAAAAAAAAATAAAATAAAATAAAAGAACCCACTGCGTAACCTGGAGGAAATTTCAGTTTCCCTTGATATCAATGTCTATTGAAATATGTCTTCCCTTTTCTATTTTATTAAACTAGAGTGGTGGTCTTCAACTGTGGCTGCACTTTAGAAGAATCACTTAGGGGAACTTTAAAAAACAGCAGCTCAGATTCATGATCATTACTGGATGATAGATGTATGTAGATTTATTATACAATTCTCTCTACTTTGTACATTTGAATTCCTGTATAATAGAACATATAAACAAAAATAATTTTAAAGTACTGATTGAGATCAGAATCTCTGAGGAGTATAACCTAGGCATCAGTATTTTTTAACATTTCCCAAGTGATTTTTATGTGCAGGCAAAGTTAAGAAACAGGAGTAAAATAAGACTAAAACACAAAATTAGTTGAATCTAAGAATTTCTTAAAAGAAGGATTCTATAGGTATTAATAGCAACCACCTCTTTATAGCTTTAAAAAATTACCTAGAGCAATGAAATAAATGCACATTTACCCACCATTATCCTCTACAAAGCTGGTTTTGAACACATGTTAAGTCTCCTTGGCAGTGCCTGCCATCAGATTTGTTGATAATCACACTCTCTGAGGAAAACCTACTACTGTAGTTGGCTGCCCATTTCAGAGTAGCATGTCAATAAAATACTGGCATATTTAACAACAAGCATAAAGAACTCTTAACACATTAAATATCATGACTAGAATTTCAACAACTCTTCAAACACCCAAAAGAAAAAATATCATTTATGGTTTTACTCCAAGTTCTTGTGTGATATAGAGAAAATACACGAGCATGGAGTATCTTAGGTGAGGAATGATAGAAGGTTTAGCATGTACTTTTTTTATGAAATAGATGAAAATATTTGAAAATTTGCAGAAGTTTGTAGGGAATCATGTCTAAATAAGTATAACTTTAACATTTTATGAATTGGAGCTAGTGATCTACCCCAATGGGTTTTCAGGTCTTGGGATGCTTCATGGCAGTGCCCAACTAATTGTTTAAGTCAGTGCTTCTTTGCATTCGTGGCCAATGCAATGTTTTCTTACTTCCTAGTGTTGTTTTTTTTTTTTTTTTTTTTCTTAAAGCCAACATTTATTGAGCATTTACTTTGTGTAGGGAACTCTTTTACATGTTACCCTTTTTAGAGAGCATCTTATTTCACCATCATAAAAGCCTTGAGACAGAATCTATAATACCTGTTTTACAGAAGTAGAAAAGGAGGCAGAAGCAGGTTCCATGATGAGTAAAAGTTTACACAGTGATGACCTATAGAGCCAGGATATAAACTGAGTGGTCTGGCTCCTGAGCTAGATCTATAAAGTCTCTAACATACCATCACACACACACACACACACACACACAGTTGATTAAATCTTATGAAGTCTTCCGTTTTTTGTTAATTTCAAGTAATTTTACAGTACCATAATGTACTGTAATGAGAAAACATTGCATGGGTTATGAATGCAGAAAAACACTGAATTAAATAATGATGATTAAACAATGGACATGTTAGAGAACATAAAGCGTCTTCTGAAATATCTCTAAGAGTACTAATATAGAAAGAATACTTTGGTGGTTTATAGTATAAGAAGCTGCTAAAAGGACTTAAGGCAAATGTTAATACAGTTATCATTTTTATTAGCTTTTATTCCAACTATGTGCTGCACGCTTTTTTAAAGTATGTATGTATTTTATCTCTTTATTCCTCACAATTCTATGAGGTAGGAACTCATGTTCCCCAATTTAGAGATGATACCAAGAAGCTAAATCTCCTGTGCTTGGTCACACCTTTAGGAAGTAATGGAGCCAGGCAATTTTATTTTGGAAGCTCTTAACCACAGTGTTAAGTTGTTCCTGCAGAATTCCATAGGTTTATGTGTTAAGTTGTTCCTGCAGAATTCCATAGGTTTATATGGAATTTCCTCCACAGAAAGGAAACATTAAATTTGAAAAACTGTGCCACAAATGGAATCTTTATATAGATGTGTATCCACTTTACTAAGCAGAGCATTCTACCACTCTTCAGAATTTGAGAAAAAGACCAGAGGAGAATGCTCTCACCCAGCAATAGGTCCTAGTGGCTCTGTCTTAAAATTATATCCTAATCCCACCACTTCTCACACACCACTGCTAGCTCTCCAGTGCAGACCACTGCCACCCCTCATCTGGGGTCCTGCAACAGCCTGTTCACATTCTCTCAGACACCTGGGACCTTTATAGTCATTCTCCAAATGAAAGACCCGTGAACCTCATAAAACAAGCCAGACCATATCACTCATGCTCAGAACTCACAAAGGCCTCCCGAATTGCGTCATCTGTACATAGGCCATGCCACCCACCATTCTGACCACTTCTACAAACCATGCTCCCTGACTCTAGTCATTCTTACCACCTTGCAGTTCACTGAACCAGCCAGGAACACTGACCTTTAGCTTTTGTCTATGATATGCTAACACCCTCACCTCTTTCAAGTCTTTGATCACAAGTCACCCTTTCAAAGAGGATGACCCTGATAACATTAAAAAGCTGATCGGCTATACAAAGACTCTAGCTGGCCTTTTACCTCATTCTAATATTTTAACTGAGATATAACTGAATAATAACAACCTTGTATTTGTTTAAAGTGAACAGCACGATGATTTGATAAGATGTGAATAGACTGAGAAATGGTTATCTCAATAAATTTAGCTAACATACATCACCACACAGTTACAAATTAATTTTTTCCCCTATCATCTAACATATTCATCATTTCCCTATGATTTTTCTGTGTCCTGTCAATCTTGATGTAAGTCCCACAAAGGCAAGCATTCTGGTCTCCTATTCACTGGGTATCCCAGCTTCCTTGAATAGTGCCTAGGAGGGGCAATATTCAGTTGTTTTTGCTTGAATAAAAGAATGGAGAAAGCAGCAGAGCAGATAAAATATGAGAATCTTGGAGAAGAGTGAAGAGATGAATAGAAAATACACAACTGAAGAGTTGCGTAGGTTTGGTAGGAAGAACCTTCGGAAGGAAGAAACAAATGTAAGAAAGTACAATGGTTACATGATGAAAATATGTCCATAGTTATATATTACATGTTACATGTTTTATATACCTCCTTCAGCTCCACTGGAAGAACTGTTTGGGCAAAATCTCCCAAATCTCCTAAAAGACTCCCTAGTCTCCCTCCTGAACTGACAACACTGACACCAGCAGGATAAATTGCCTATCATATACTCAGAAAGGAAAGGAGAGAATGGTAAGACCACCACTCCCAAGTGCCACTGAGTCATTTCTTAATACCAAAGTGGATTTAATGAGCCATTATCTTCTCAGGACAAAAAGAAAATATGACAGGTTTCAAGTAGGACCCTCTTTACTCCACTGTATAAACAACAGAAATGACCAATGCAGTGGAAAATGACAGATCAACTGAAGCAGAAGTGTCCAGGCTAATATTATTTTTCATATCGGTGGTTGCCATGGTGATATTTACAAAGATTTAGCAAAGATCTGGCAGCAAATACTTTTAAGAAGCTATTGGAGGAAAAGAAGTCACAATCCATCCTCTGTCTTCACAAATCACTCTCATCCCACTTGCTCCCATTAAATGGCTCACTTCCTTTGATTATACTTGGCATGCCTATGAGAGATGAGTTTTAGATTCTATAATTTCAGGCTTGAAGCCCGTACTGTGTTTTTCCATTTGGTCTGCATTAAGGCTTTATTCAGTGATTCATGGTGCCTTTTCCAAGGTCATGAGGTCATTTCGTCATCTGCCAAGAATGTCTCCTAATCCCCAGCCTCTTCCTTCTCCAGGGCACCCGAGTTTTAAGGCCTTCCATCCCCTAGTTTCCCTTGGGAGGGGTGTCCATGTGTACTGACCATTGCTGACTTTGTGCAACAGCCATACTTCAAACACATTTTAGGAGACAGAATATCTTAACCACTCTCTCCACCACCTCAACCTCACTAACTGTAAAAGCTCTGTGAGATCAGTTAAGTATCTGACTCTCATTTGTATTTGTATTTGTATGAGAAGCTTGGTACATTGACTGCAAAACCAAAACCAAAATCTGAAGAAACTAGGTGTTAGCTCAGTAAATGACACCAATGATCTGCAGTCAGGCAAGTTAGAAACCCAGGCATCTTCCTGGCACCTACTCTCCCCTCAAACCCCTCCCCTTTATGAGATCTATTAGCATGTCCTTTGCATTTTAACCTGGATCTCATGGATCTGTCCAAGTCTCCCCCAACCTCCATCCTGTAATAGTTTCTTCTTCCATCTCTAATCCAACCCCATTCCTCATTTGAGTGAATTCTGAGGTGATACTGTGTCCCCCTGCTGAGAACATTCTCACCCCACTGTTCTCAGGATGAGAGCAATATTCTCTAAGGCAACATCAATGCCCTGAGTTCTTGTTGGCCTCCTGAGCCTTCATGCCTTTATGCCCTTCCTTTATGCTGTTCAGATGGCCATCTCTCCTGCTTTTTCAGCTTCCCTAACTAGGTCACATATCCTCATTAGGGGCTCAGACAGTGCCAAGCTCTGCTTTCCAGCTTAGCATCTATGTGCCGTGTGTGTGTGTGTGTGTGTGTGTGTGTGTGTGTGTGTGTGTGTGTGTGTGT
>RJWH01001943.1:0-264107 GCA_004363575.1 Solenodon paradoxus | reverse complement strand
TAGATCTTGGACACTTAAAAAGTTAATAATGGACACCCAAATATTTATCCATGTCCTTTGCAAACAGTGACTAAGCAGAAATCAAAGCCTTGCCATTTTTTTCAAGTGATGCCAGTGAGAATAGGAACTTTTTGGTATCTGAAACGCTGTCACCAGAGCGAGGAGAATGACACAACTGTCTCTCAATCCAGAGCATCAGCTTCTGAACTTCACTACTGATTCACATTTTCTCTCTGGATGCTGGTGATTCATTCAGTTAGAAAAATTAAAGGCAGAAAAATCAGACTTTGTATAGCAATTAGGGATGAATGAGGGAAAGTCCGGAAGACAATGAGTCTCTGTCAACCAATGGTCTCATGTGGAAGACAAAGCATGAAGTCGGGAGTCAGCCACCACTCCTCCAACACACTAGCCTGGATTTGCGCCAGGTTACTTCATCTCCTTTTTTTCTTCTTTCTCATTTCTAGATTGGGTGACTAAGCCCACTTCAAGGATCATCAAGAGGATCAAACGAAATATTTGCTGTAAAAAGCACTTAGGAAAGTGTGCCATATAATAGGGTGTTGCAGTCATGACAACTCACAATAATACCATTAGATCACTGTCCACTGGCCAGTGTAACCTGGAGTTCCCTGTGGTCCACCTGGGTCTCCCCTTTGTGGACAGAGACAGGCAGAAACTGAACAAGCCATCCCCTTGGAGAACCAGTCTAGTTGACAAGGTAAAGGGGATGTTCTAGAGCCTCAGGGGGTGTGTTGAACTTATAGACCCACTTCATAGAGGAGCTGAGAAGAAGCAGCCAGGAGCCTTAATGTTAATCTGCCAGATTGCTGACTTGGCTGCACTGCCAAGTCCAGGTGGATGCAGGAAATTTCATCTGCTGCCTGTTAACGCCTGGTATTTTAAACAAACGTGTAAGAATTTGTGTACTAATGTGTTCTGGTTGTGATGTATTTTTTTCCCCCAGTTTTGCAGCCATTGCTTGAAGCCCTTTTAAAGCACTTATTTGAAAAATTCTTTTAAGAGCATGTGCCTCATTATTTGGGAATCACTTCAAACACTACAAAACACGTGTTGTTGAAGATGAATTGGTTTTTGAAGTAGATAAGTGATTTAACACCCAGTTAATGAATATGAGTCAGTTGGAGTCAAGGTCATTAGACAGCAAAAAAAAAATAATTAAAACATGAAATAAACAATCCTCCCCACCCTCAACCAGAGTTTTAACTATACACATATTCAATTGAATTATTAGAATACAACTTTTCATGGGGTTGCTTGAAAATAAAAAATGTTAAGTTCTCTCAATGGTAGCTAGCACATAGGAAGTACATTATAATGTTAAATATTATTATTAATACTTATGTAAAAACATATTACTTAAGTTTTTCTTAAGAGTCATTTTCTGGATGAGGGCATGACAGGAAATTCATATTCTACAAGTGTACTTACACTTTGACATTGGTGCTTTAATTCAGTTAGGCTACATCAAGTATAAGTTTTTTGTACATTTAGGAGTATTTTCCTTGCCAACATTACATAATGTCTCATATTAATTAAATGATAGCTGTTAAAGTGAAACATTTCCAGCATTGTTTTTATGTTATTCCATAAAAAAAGGATAATTTGTGAGGATAAACAATCTCCGCTTCTGGCTATTTACCAAAAAAAAAAAAAAAAAAAAAAATGCAAAAACACCAATCCACAGAGGTATCTGCACCCTCATGTTTTTCATCACATTATTTATAACAGTTAAGAATTGGAACTACCTAGGGTGGCCATTGTCAGATGAATGGATAAAGAAGATGTGGTGTATATATACACAATGAAATGCTACAAATACTCAAACAAGATGAAATCCTGTCATTTGCAACAACATGGAGAGAACTAGATATTATTATGCTAAAAAAAATAAGTCAGAAGGAGAAAGACAAATACTGGATAATTCACTTATATGTGGAATACACAGTGACAAAGCAAAAAAACAGACAAAACCAAACCAAACCTTGGACACTGACAAAAAGAACTAGTTACTAGGAACTAAGGTTACTAGTGAGAAAAGTGGGGAGAAAGATGGAGGGTGGGGGTCCAATGGACAGTGGAGAAGAACTTTTGTAATTTGGTAGTGTATATGGTGTGTTGTCTTATATTATGTTTGAATGGTGAGGCTACACACATGGGCTTGTATTATTATGTAAGTCAGTCACCTTAATATATATTATAAAAAAATTTTAAAGAGTAATTTGGCATGCATTCCTTATGAAGATAAATAAGCTTTTCACCTATAAAAGACTTTGGGATCTTCAAAGTATTTGGCTAGAGCTGTATTTTTATGAATTTGAGGCATTTATCTACCAAAGTTTCAGGTTAATAAAATAGATTATTGTGTTTTCTACAATGGAATGTACACATATGATTCAGTCTGGATTTATTAACAGCCCTATTCACAAGTTAATGGAGAAGGAAATTTTCCCTAGTTCCCTAATTCAGAACACAAATTTTATGCAAAGAGAGAGACAGAAGTATGGGTTTTTTGGATTATCTACCTTAACTGAAGGAATTGTCTACTTCTGCCATCAGAGCCCTGTTTCTTCTCTACTCCCTGACCCCAATCTTACAACAGCAGAGATTGTTATATAAGGGCTATCTGTGAACCTGGTTAACTCAGCAAAGATAGGAGTCCAAAGGCAAAGCTTCATGACAACAATGCAAAAAGGCAATCCTTTGTAATTGAAATACTACAGTTTATACTTCAAATACGTCATGAACTAATTAGGCTTTTTTCTAATTACCTAGTAAGTCAACCACCAAAATAATCTCTCTATGGGAAAATATCTTTTGAGTTCCAAATAATCAGTCTCTAAATCAATTTATGGATGTGTTTATAAATTCACCATTATTTGGTTTAATTTGAAATCTTCTTGTAGTTAATATCAAGTATGCAACATTTACTTGGTTATCTCTCTAGAAAGACCTAGGAAGACTATACAAAATTATTCACAGTGTAATTACTATTTCAGATTCTTTGTGCATCATTGAAATAAAATATTTCTTATCTACAACATAATTGACATTTTTTCTAGAAAAACCCAAGAAAATGCATTACACTGGACTCATTATGATTTTAGTTATTTTATTTTAAATTTGCCTCTATGCATTCTAAAACACATATTTAATCTACCTTTATAGGGCCTGTTGATTTTTCTATCTTATTTTGATCTTTAGCTCAAACACTATGACACCGTTCAGATGTGAAAATATATGTATCTCCATTGTCCTTCCCTAATAAGTTCCTTTCCCTAAAAATATCCCCTCAGAATCTGTTTGCAGGATTTGATTTTTCAGCACCCTTGAGTTATAGAAATGCTGACAGTAATATAAGGTCTTTATAAAAAAAAAAAAAAAAAAGGGAGGGGGTGGTGTATAAATGGAAATAGTATAAGAGCTGATTAAAGCTATGCCTAAAATTAGATGGGTTCTTCTGATTAATGGCAGAGTGACAATCTGATGAGCGATGGATGGAAACATCCACAATCTTCACTAATCTAGACCTGGAAGCTTTAAGAGTGAATAACTTTAACCAACTTTCTTAATTTTTAAGAAAATCTCCCTCAGAGAAACATTTAGCAAAACTAAACAATGTTGGCAGTACAATCTACCTGATAAAACTAACTTTTTAATTTTAACCTTTCAAACTTAATTCATTCTGTAGTAAGAGACAACCAGTTACTGAACTAACTCAAAGCCTCAGGTGAAGTACAAGTTCATCTAAATAGGGGAATTAAGACTGCAGATCCTCAAAGTTTAGAGAACACGGCAGGATGCCCGTTGCACCATGCCAAAAATCTACATTTGTTCAGGTACATTGATCAGGAGGGGGAACATTTGCTCATTTATTGAAAGGAAATTAAGTGGCAGGCCTCCTTTATGTGACTTGAATGCCACATTCCATACTTTACATAGCAATTTCTAAGACTTCATGTTGGGGGGAAAATAAGAACAAAGAACTTGTTATCTTCTATGGTTTTCTTATGGCCATAAAGGCAAATTCTTCGTAAAAAGTGCCAAGCTTCTAAAAGGCTAATGTAGATGGAATGAGATATCCAATGAGGAATTTTAATTTTCCAGTATGAAAATTAATTACATAGTTGTATTAATTTTTAAAATTTGTTTCATCTGCAGAGACTGGAGCATATTGTATACTATATGTAACGAGTTGCTTAAAAAAACAGGGGTGTGCTATATAGGAAGTGCACAGAAGCCAACCTGAAAGAACTTCTTATGGGCAAATCTGGAAAAATTTGAGCAAAATAACATAACATTACAGCAGCAGCAGCAGCGACAGTAATAATAACATTGTATATAACCCAAAGATTAAATATCCATAAACCCTTCCTGTAGCAAAGGATGACTAACTTCCTTACAGAGGCATTCCGATGAATAAATGTAGGATGAATGAAGGATAAATAAAAATATCACCATTAGAAAACCACGGTAATAATTGATTCAGGCAAGGTTCACTGAGGAATGCTTATATTCAAGAAGAAGAATTGGAGAAATGTTAAGACTGGTTAATGTTAGGATGAACAAGAACAAGTGTTTTGCTATCTTTTAATCAAGAACTTAAAAATATTAATATTTTAGAGGTTATTATATTATTGTTAAATTATGAGAGAACTGATAATAAGGATGGTCAGAATGAGACAGATTAAGGATATACACAGGAGAAAACTCTGACAGAACCTGATGTCTCATTTTATGACACATAGTTTACAGTCACGTCCAAATGTTGACAGAATTCACTGGCTGTGAAAGAAGAGCCTTGTAATGAATCTAAGTTTCTAGTTTAGGTAACTATAGGTAGTGGTGCCATTTATTGATAAAAGTGTACATAGAACAAAGAAATATACTGTTGGGAGAGAGGAGAAAGAGTATTAGAGAATAAATAAGTGGTATACATGTTGAATCTGGGTTGCCTGGGAGGCATTTAGTTTATATTTCTAACAATCAGTATAATACTTGCTAAAAAAGGTATAGGGATGAATGGAATTAAGGAGAAGTTAAGATCATGGGTGTGGATAAGATCACCCAAAGGCAATGTGGATAAAAACAAGGATATCAGTCAAAAATGGAACTCTTGGCAATATCCACAGTTTGGGACTATGAAAGGATTGCCATGAGGAAAACCAAGAAGGAACTGTGTAGAATTAGCTAAATAATCCAAAAGACAAAAAATGAGCTCACTTAATTTAGAATATAAACACCACAAGTGGCCTTGCCAGAGTAATTTCAGTTGAATATAGGGGATATATAATTTGGTGAATTGAGGCATGAAATAGAGATAAAGAAATGCAGACATTTAAGTACAATAACTTGGCTACTAATAGCAATTGCTAATTTACTGGCATCTCACAAGGGAAGATAGTGCTCTGTATCTTTTCCATATATTAGTTCATTGAATTATCTCAATAACTCTGTACTGTAGCTATTAGTGTTACTGCCACTTTAGGGGTGAGAAAATAGAAAAGGGAAGTGGAGAATGAGAGAATGAATCAGAAAATGGATCAAGGAAAAGGTCCTATTTCTGAAGGATTGCTTAAGTATTATCATACCAAAAGGGAACAGAATCAGTGAGAAGGAGTTGGATTTATGGAGCAGATGGTGAGTCTCTGGAACAACTTCTGGAAGAGATGGGATGGAGAACACAGGTCAAGGCAGTATCTTTGAACTGAGGACTTCTCGTTCTCAAAAAAGAGAAGGAAGGACAAGAAGTCGAGTTAGTTATAAGTAGGCTTATAAGTAATAGGTCAGGGAATTGAGATGGCTCAACTTTGTCACTTCAGTTTTCATCTAAGTTCACAAGGAAATACAAATTCTCACTTCCTTTTTCAACAATTGACTGAATTCTCTGATACCTATGGAATCTTGATTTCCTACAGTCATCCACAGCCTCTGTCAAGGTTTGTGTATAGAGGGGTGAGGGGAAGTAACAGGCAATGTGGGGTGGGACATAGACATCAGAACTCTACCCTTTTCAATAATGGTAATATCTCTAGGGCAACTTCATTCACAATTGGAACTTTCTCCTCAAACAAACAACCACATAGTAAAGTCTTATCTACAATAATGGCCTCCAAACTGGTGTATGGCTGCCTCTGGGAACACACAAATTTTTCATTAAAGAAATATGTAGGTTTGGTGGAGGGCAGGGTATGTTGACATATATCTGAGGAATGGGGAAAATGCAAATGTGGGGAATCTACACATGAGTTTATTTTAATTTATAAAACAAAGTTGCTGCAGTAAGATACTAAAAATTAAAAAAAATATATGTAGGCACTTGTTTTATTTTAGATTCCAGCTCCTCAATTAATCTGCCTAAGAAATTGACTCATCTGAGCATCTGAGTTCCTCCTTTTTTACCTCTTATTTTAGTACCAGCTTTTCCCACTACACAATGCAAAGGCTAATCAGCACCAAACCAAATTAATCCAGCTGATTAACATTTTCAGTGACTAGAATTACTTCAGTAACTGATTGGCAATCCCTCATAACTCAGCTAAGTTCTGATTGTTTCCTTTCCACCAAATTGAAGCAAGGTAAAGTGAAGTCATTAACAGAATAGTTGAAAGAGTTGCAGGCTATTTGCTGTAATATGATTCTCATATCATTTATATCTACTCTTGTACCTCAACAGTTTTCTTTGTGCTTATCTAACAAATTGAGAAAGAGAAAAATGGAAGAAAGGAGGGAAGAAGGAAAAGAGGAAGAGAGGAAGGAAGATATTGCTGTACTGTGTCCCATTTCAGCAATATGTAATTAGTTACCCACAGATATATGAACTAGTAGATAAAATGCTCTGCCTGTGTTATTAAAAGGTTGATTTCCAGGAACATTTTGTGTATTATGTTTATTGTATTTATCACAGTTTGTCATTTTTCTGTTTTTTGAGCAGAGTATCTGCACTGCTAGTAATTAATCCAGGAAATATTTTTAAAACAGAACGTTACTGTCACATAAAAATGAAAAATGAAGCTCAAATTTCATTTTATATACCCATTTTTCTACCTAGCATTATGATAGATAGGTAATCTATGAAATAGTTTCAAGCATAAAAATATTGCATCAGGTAATATTCTATAGAGGAAGTAGAAGAGAAATTAAAAGTTTAACAAGAAAAAAGGAATAATACAAAATATTTATGAAAGAAAAATGTGTTCCTGTACTTGCGAAACAGATGACAGCAAGTTGCTGTGACATTTAAAAAGAACGAGGCACTCATTTGATGATAAAAACTGCAATATGTGAATAATATCTGAAATTACAAGCTACACAATCATTTAAATTTAAAATAAAGATTTCAGATGTGAACTTAAAAATGTGCAAGGCGATACAGTTTTAGAAATTATTTGGAAGGAGTGCACATGGTCCTCAACGGACAGCAATCCTATCCCTGTTCAACAGCTGCCTTCTCTGAACATTATAGTATGGCTCAAATCCTCTGATGGTTTACCAAAAAAAAAAAAAAAAAAAAATCAAGTTTGAGAGAAAGCGAAGTCTGTATGGGCATCAAATAACTTAGTGTTTTAAAACACTAAATGTGAAGTGTGGGTCTGGATTTCCCAGAGGTACAACCACATTTGCAATGCCCGCTCCTCCAGGGTATACTCAAGTCCTGATTAAATGCAAAACATCTGTGAATGATACTGATTATTTGTCAACATGAGGAAAGTCTCACAAAATTGCAGTAACTTTCTCCCAAATGCATCTTCTTAGCAATGTATATTCAACACATTCCCAGGCTCTTTAATGGAGGAAGCATGTTAAATATTTTGCTTCTGAAAGCCATATTTTCAGTCTTGAATTTCCAAATTAAGAAGTTGTTATTGGATATATTATCATGTGCTAACCACTTCTCATCAGATATTCAGAAGAGCCCTGGCATACTTTGAATATAAAGAATACTTTAAGAAAATCAAACTGAAAAATGAGGAAAGGAAAACCGAGACTTTCAGTTATTCAAATTTGAATTGTTAGAAGATTAAGTTTATAGCTGGGCATGAAACCTCCTGAAGAACATTTTCATAAATACAATTTTACGAAATGAATCTTGATTATAATCTGACCATTTGATTGAGCAAAATTTCCTTTCAACATAACTGCAAAGCATTTTTAAAGAATTTTCAGCAATCTGGTATAGGAATACTTAAAATTAGTCCTTTAGATATAGAGGCAAACTAAAGGAAGGAATAATGAAACAAAATAATAACAGCAGATTCCCTTTAAGTAAATAATTAAATGGTTGTATGTTAAAGACCTGGTCAGTTGTCTCTAAACATGTTAAGCAAGTATTGGTACTTAATGTATAAAATTAATCAAATGCTTAATACCAATCACTCAGCTTTTAATTTGGAGTTATTGCCACTGTTGTATGCCTGACCACAACAACAATTAAGAGTCAGCAGGCTCATCAACAATTAGATTAGAATGTTACTGAAGTGTAATATATAAATTAGATCTCAAATCAGGGTTACCCCCAAATTGTAAATGAGTAGCCCACTTGACTAGGCACCTGAGGGATGAGAGGAAGGGACAAGAGGGAGGAGCAAATGCTCTTACTAAGTGGTTCATAAAATCCTGGTGACTAATCTAGAGACATGCATTTCACTTAGAGGTGAGAACATTTCTTCTTCCTCTTCTGTTTCCCAAGAATTGACAGCTTTTTTATGGCAAAATTTCAATACCTCTGAGTAGCTCATTGCTGGAATTCACAACATATTCCCCCATGACATTTCATATATCAGGTAAATTCAATTGCTATATTTCGATAATAGGGTTGAGATATACAGAACTCTCAGGTTGTTATTCTAACTAGATGAACTTTGCTTAGAGTAGAAGGCATACCTCTTTAAAACTTACAGTCAGCACTGTTTTCTTTGAAATGTTAAATATTTATGATTCACCTTTCAAAAATATACACAATTGAGCATTATTTTGTTGGTAAAGGGATGTTACTTTAATTCTTATAAAGAGTTATAAGACCGTGCAGGATATTGAGGGGTGGACAGATTTTCTACCTTACTGCTGCAGGTAAGTAGACCACTGTGCTTTGAGATAGCTAAGATTTTCTGTGAACTCCTCTGCCTTTAGGCTGTTAGTAATTTCTTCTTAATTTTGTCTTGGTGGTTCCTTATATCATTCTTTCTTACCCTTCAAATTAAGTGGTGAGAAGTGTATCAAGTATACTTAAAATGAAAATACATGGACTATGGCTTTATCAAACTATTTCTACACCTAAGAACATGCTTCAATATAAGGGCTTTGCAATTTCTATTTCAGTTGCTAGTGACATTTTCTAATTTCCTCAATTTTGACATTTTGGAGAAAAGAATCATCAAATGATTCAGTCTTCATAAGAAAGTTGTTGGTTTTCAATACTTCAAGAGTATTGTGAGTCACTTAGTTTACAGTGGCTGGCTTTGGTGTCATTTATAATGATTTTAACATGAAAAATGTATTTAAAATTCTAATAAGTGGCTCACCAGCCTCAAGAATACAACCCCTTCTTACGGCAGGAACTTTCTTTACTCACACAGGTTTTATTTCTCTGCTGTTGCCTGGCAACAGAGTTGTGGCAACAGATGTCAGAGGTTAAGGAGCAGGCTAAAGTCATTATGGAAAAGCAAGCCTTATCAGCATTTTCCATCTAACTTTGCAATCCTTGAAATAAAATAGGTTTCATTGTATTGAACAGTCTGTATTTTTTTCTCATCAAATGCCAAGTTTTTAGAGACATTTTTTCTTTCTGAATATAAGTCCAGTACACATGGAGAATTTAAATGTGTGCATTGCTTTGAAATGAACTTCTCTATTATACTAGCATACTTTGAAGGTTAAAGTGAAAAATGGCTAGCATTCTGAAATCATGTACTCTGAGAAAAGAAGTTGTGAGCATATCTGAAAGCATCCCAAGAAGTATCAGAAATACACAGTGACTCTAAATTTTCTCACTTTGAAAATTTAGATAACATTGATTAAAGTTTTACTTTAAAATACATTGGCCTTCTTATTAAAAAAAATATTCCATACAGAAAGGAATAGAAAATGCTCTGTAGGTTTCTGAAGTGAGAAGGAATGTGGTCAAAATAAAGCAATCTCATTAATTTTTTGCAGTTTATTCTGCAACAAATGCTGAGGAAGTGTTGTCCATGGGTTATTTTCTTAAGGGGTATTTATTTTCAAAGGTGCAGAAAGGAATAAAGGTGAGCAAGCAGGCAGGCAGAAGAGAGAGGAGGAATAAAAACTTCTACTTAGGCTTTAATCATGGTTGTTACCCCCAGTCCTGGGATGGGAACCCAAGTCCTTGGAATGTATGTGGACTGTCCTGTGGCTTTACCCACCAGGCCACCAGGGCGTACCTGGTATAGTACATGTTAAAACTTCTTTTCTAGTGGGGCTAACATAATGTGCTTTAATGACATCTTTCTAGGCAATGAAGTTGTTCTGTGACTCCTAAGCCCACATTTTTAACTTTTTCAATTTGTTGCTATTAAAATGAGAATTCGAATCACATTCCATGTTGGTTTGAAGTAAGCCCAGAATTTTATTCCTGCTTATTGGTGCTCCTTCATTTCCTCTCCACATGAAGCCGTGGTGGCCATCTATTTGGGGAAGTGCCCTTAAACTTTACTGAAAAAATTAACTGGATCCTTCCTCAGCTGATTTCCAAATACTTTGGCAATACCATACTCCCAGTTTTAGTCAGAGATTATAAACTGAGATTTTATGTTGAATAATTCTTATTAAAAGTCAGCTGGGAAAAATAAATCCATGAATGTAATTGCTTAAAAGATAAGGGGATTGCATATTTCTCTAACTTGTCTGAATTTTCCTTTGGGCAGACTTATGTACTGGGAACCACTGGCCTTTTAGAACTGCTCTACTCCATTAGGCTTGTTCAGCATGTAAATGAGTATTTATTTATGAGATTATAATCAAGAGCATATGAGTCTGACTCTCGATGCTACTGAAATCATTGCCTTTGCCTTTTCTTTTAAAGCACCCATGGATGGAGCCCACTGGACAATGGTGAAGAACACTGGTGATTGGTGGAAGGCAGGGTGTGTTGACATATATCTGAGGAATAGACTCATGCATGTGAGTTTATTTTAATGTGTAGAATAAGTTACTACAATAAAAAATGTAAAATAAATAAATAAGGTGTCCATGAAGGAAGTTCCTCTCTGGTTTTAGTATTAGGAGAACTTGGGTTTTTATCTTACAGATATTTTAGATATGTCTGTGATCATGTTTTCTTCTTCACTTTCACTGCTAGGAAAGTGAGTCAATTTGCATCTAAACAAGACATTAAGACAGGCTTCTTTTTTTTTTTTTTCATTCCCCAAAAGAAGAAGGAAGAGAGAGGAGGCTAAAGTTCTTTTAATGAAAGAAGGAAGAGAAGGAAGCCTTTTCATTTATTTGTTTATTTGGCTTTGGTTTTGCTTTCCCCAGCCCTGGGTTGAGAATGGAGTCCTTGGACATTTCATGGTCTATACCCTGGTTGCCAGCTAAGCTCCTCTGCCACCAAGACAGTTGGTGTGTATCTTTCCTACTCATCTTTTCTTAATTTTGTTTTTTTCCTTCCCATTGTCTTTTAATCTTGACTTCTTCTTAACCTTGACCCATTTTCACTAGCTGGGGTACCTACCTCAAGTGTGCTTTAGAGTAATACATGATATGAGCTTGAAACGTTAACAACAATCAAAATAGGTGCATGGAGTAGAGAGAAGGTAATCTATTCTTGTTCTTAGTCCTCCATTTTGTGAATCCAGATGGAATGAATGCCCCCTTGTGCCATCTCCCCACTTAGTGATGCTGTGAGTCCTAACTTCCAGATATGGTGAGCTCAGAGTAACAGGAATACATGGGAGTTGCAGGCACAGAAGAGGGAAGGTGGAAATCTCACTCTTTGGCAGCAAGAAATAAAGTTTCTATGAGTGACCACAGAGTCACTTCTAAGGAAAGTCAAGAAAATGCCAGTCAGGAGCTTCTTGCATTAAATCCAAAGGTGACATTTAAAAAGCCTGACACATTCAATTTGTAGAACACAAGAATATCATCCCCATAATACATATTTATGAAGTAGTTTTTTCATATTATTGTAAAAGTACAGCATCACCATTTGTCCCACACACATAGGCAATTCTAAAAATTATTCTAAACCTGTTACTATATATTCACCTCTACAAGTGAAAAACCATTAAAAAACATGAGAAATGTAGAAAAATTGCTTTGACTAAGTAAATGGCAATGTTTTTCTGATCAAAAGCAATAATATACTTCTAGCAATAAAACTGAATAGTTAATTTAGTAACTATAGGGAGGAAATAAAATTATGGTTGTTAGACGCCACTATGGCTAGAGATATGGTCTGGATACTACGACATCTGTTTACATGCATTGTTTCATTAGTTTGATTCAAAGACTAGCAGATACCTCAACATTCCACCCTACCCCAGCAAATACCCTTTCCTATGTTCCTTTTCTAAATCTATGCCTATCAGAACCATCCTCCCAAGTAGAAAACAAACCTTTAGGGGATTGTGATTATAACTATTATTATTCACATAATACTCACAAATATAATAAATTAGCTACTGGTATTTATAAAACCGGTATTTATAAATAAAAACCAAGACTAGGTTAGACAAATCAGGTAGAGAATTACCAAATTCCAAAGAGCAGTAAGTTATTTTTTTTAAATGCCTAATATATGTATATGTATTTTAAAATAGGATCAATACTATTTTCATGTTAAAATGATGCTGGTAATAGTGTCTTCTAAGTTAACACAAGGTCATAATTCCTTCTTAACACTAATTCTTTAATTCTTTTTAATCATGACATAAGAATATACTGTGACTATGGACTTGATATTAGAATCAGATTTTTTTAAAAATAATCTACCAATATCTTTGATGGATTTAATTTGTGGTGATATGTGTGTGTATATATATATATATATATATATATATATATATATATATATGAATATATCTATGTCTTAAAATTTGATTCTGTCATCACAGAGTCGATATATTAGAATTTAATCAAGAATTCAGAATGCTTACCTTCCCTATCCAGCTGCTTATCCTAAATAATCCTGTTCCGCCAGAAAAAAAAATCATGTATTTTTACCCCCATACTTGAAAATAGTTTCCAGTTCCTTTAGTCCTTACCTCCAGCCTATTTATTATTCTGTTAACTATTACTTTTAGCTATCATTCTTTTAATTCTCACACCAATATATGAGATTTGAGCTTGGATTATTTTTAAAGTCCCATGGCTCCATTTTCTCCCTAACTGCTCTGTCTCTCTCTGTTTCTCTCTGTCTCTCTGTCTCTCTCTCCTTCTCTCTCATAAAGGAAAGGTACAGGCAGGAATGAAGATGAGTAGTAGACGGGGAGGCAGGATGAGAGAGGAGGAAGAAGCATTTATTATTTATTTTTATTTATTTATCTATTTAATTGTTCATCCTGATTGCCACCTTCTGTGCTGCCTCCAGTTATGAACCTGGGTCCCTGAGATGAATGTAGACTAAGTATGCCTGGAGGACTTAACCATTAAGCCACCATGGTGCGCCAGATGAAGTCTTTTCGACTACTGTTTCAGTGTTGCTATAGCTGTTCAACAGGTTAAGACCTGTGCAGAGCGCGTTGCTCTCCTTTGGAAAGCCTGCTTGAAAGGCTGGACCTTCACTTACACATGGAAATTTGGATTTGGGAAGAATTCCTGTGGTTTTCCACTGATAGGGTGGCTCATGTGCCTAGATTGCTGGTACACCACGAGTTTTATGCTGAGCACCTATCTCCTTTGGAAGTCTGAAAATTTGAAAGATACTAGGCATATTGGGAGCACCACAAGATATGTGGTCCTCTGTTGACTGAAACGTTATTAAAAGTGATGAATAGCTGTATGAAAAAGGACCTGGAGAGTTTGTGTCTAGTTTCATCAAGTCTTTGCCCCATGCGCATTTTCCCCTGCTGATTTTGTATTATTTAATTTTTGTATTATTTAATTGTGGTAAATCTTAGCTATGATACAACTATATGCTGAACCCTAACAAATTACCAAGTCTGGGATCCATTAACACAATTCTAATGGCCTGTTAATGACCTGTTATATCATTTCTAGCATCTCCTGTACAACTTATAAAGCTCTTGATAACCTGCCTTTACCATTACTTCTCCAGGCTTTCCCATTAGATTCCAATGTGGGCCCACTACTTCAGCTAGACCATCACTGTGCATAAGGTATGGCGGTTAGGAGCAAAGTTCTCAGCCTGAAGTGAAGAGATTTGTTTCTGCTCTTAGTTCCTTCATTGTGTCATTTACTGTTTAATTCTGAGTAATTCACAGGTCTCAATATCCTTACATCTAAAATATGAATAGAACTACAGGTACAAATACTATCCAGTGAAAGATTTTGGTTTTCTATGCAAATAATTTCTCACCAATTTGTTATTAAATGGTACAGTCTATCAAAGTTCGTTGTAAACAGCTCTGTTGAGGGGGCCTACTTGCTCTGTATTATGGAAAACCATTTTTGTATAGTTCTGAAAATATCTGGCTTCACTGAAAAAATGTGAGAAATATTTCAGAATTAGACATTTAGAGGTAAATGTAACATGCAACAAATATAATACTATTCAAAATATCACACCAGACTCTCCTAGGGCAATACACATGGTTTTGAAAGTTACTCTCCAAAAAATTAAGAGAAAGTAGCAACAGCAACCTAGTAGTTGGCAGGAAAGGCCTTGAGTTCCTGTCCTCAGGATGACACAGGTGACACATGTAGGAAATAACCCCTTCTGAAATGCTAAGTACCGCTTTGTTAAATACAAATCAAGGTCAAAAGATTTCAGCAAGAGAAGTCACTGAAAAAACATCTTTTACTGAAGCATCTATATAATTACCATGCTAATTAGTCATTTTTTATGCCAATTATTATTGAACTTCATTTTCCTACGGATCACCAAAGGTCCACAAAGTCACTGAGGGGCTCACCAGAATCTCTCCAGCCTGAAATAGATTCCTAGACCTTGCATATGATACCTCCCCTTGAGGTGTGAGTATCATGTTTGTTTTAATGAAGTTGGGTCACTAGTTTTGACAATCATGTACAGAATGAATTTAAATTATATTTCAGTACTCTTTTATGTAATTACTGGCACAAAGGAAAATAAATTACAACCTTTGAATTGCAAAGCCTAGACATAAGGACATGGAACATTCTTGTCTTTGGAGAGCATTCAAACATTTTTCTTAACCACTTCCTAAATTGAAGTTGACATCACAACTAAAAGCTGTTTCCAAACTCTCAAAGCATGTGTCCTTGGAGCAAAGAATGTCTGATAAATCACTCAGACTGGTGTGTACTAGGAAGGACAAAAAGAAAGGTGAAATGACAGTGTAGCTAAATTCCATCTGTTCTAATTCCAGATTTTCCTTCTATAAATACAAAAGAAAAGTTTTCAAACCCGAGAAAATCTAGAGAAGAATTAGCATGGAAAAGTCATGAATGAACAAATATTTTAAGAGGCATCATGCACTAAGAATAATTTCCACATTTTGCTGGTTGAATTACATGTGGACTTGCTTAAGTATTTATCAAATTCACTAATTATAATCACTAATAATGGTCCTTTCTCATAAGTACACATTAATGATAAGAATACAAAAATTTTACCTCCAAATCCCAAGAAGGACTTTGAGCATAGATAGAGACAGAGGAGAGATGGCATGCTGCAGTACCTTGATCTCAAAGTTACCGTAGCACTGACATTCTGGCTTCCATTCCTCCAGAAATATTCTCAAGGAAGCAGAAAAAGATCCAGGGTGGGAAAGGCAATTGTTTTACTATCGCATCCAGATAGTCTCCTTGAATTCAACACTCAAACGCAGTCCAGGAGCAGGCAGCAGTAATTGCATGGCATTTTATGGTGTCCTTCAGATACTTCTAATATTTTCCTGGTTCCCAGTACAGCTTCTCCGCATGACTGTGCAGTACTCTCAAAAGTGCTGTGGAGGTAGCTTCCAGCAGCAGGGAAACAGAAAGCCTGACGTGTCAAAAGGATTCCTGTAACCACTGGGTCCAAAGTATCATTGTAGACAGTTTTGCTTGGCATCCAATTTTCATTTTAATTATGGATATGTATATTTTTAAATCCTTAGATTTCCCAATTGTCATATGCATACAATATCTATAGATGGTGTTGCTGAGATCAAAACTGTATAATTATACTTACATTTGATTTCCTCCAAGGGAGTCTGAGTTCATTTAACTTGCTTTATTTTATAAAGTACAATAACAGTAGTAGGACTCCAGTGGATACAACTATTAGTAGAAATTCTCCACTATACAAGTGGTGCAAATTCCAATAAAGTCAGTCCATTCAGTGGATGTTCGAATGGGGAAGGACCAAGGAGAGAGTAAGAATGAACATTTTTTGATTGTCTTGGAGCCTACATACCAGTATACACAGACTCATATGTAAACATTAATTTAATCCTAAAGTCAACCTATGAATCATTATCCCCATTTTTTACAGATGCAGACATGGTCTTAAATGATCAGGTAACTCACTCTGCATGTCCTATAAACCAAACAGAAAAATCACAAACAACCCAACCAACAGAAAAGTGAGCACAAGATATGAATAAACATTTTTTGAAAGAACAGACACATGTTAACAAACACATGAGAAGAGATGTTCAACATCATTAGTGATTACAGACATGTAAATTAAAATCCCAGTGAGATAGTCATTATATACCCATTTAATAGGTAAAAACCAAAGACCTAACAATTACATGTGTTGATTCAATATGGATCCACCTTCCAATGAGAGTAAAAGCTGGGGCAACCAATTTTGTAAAGTAATTGGAAACTATTTCCTAAAGTTGAACACTCATATGTCCTGCGACCTGGTAATTCTACTACCCAAGACAAAGTCTTGTACGTGTACATAAGGAGCTATGTTTAACGATGCCAAGACAGTTCTTTCCACAACAGCAAAATCCTGAAAATGCTTCAGTACCCACCAACAACAGGGTATCAACAAAAGGGTACATAAATGAAGTACAGTTTTGCACATCAAAACGTTAAACACTAAAATGAAACATAGCAAATATTTAACGATATAGATGAACCTTCCAGTAAAAAGTTAGTCTGAAGAGATTAAAAACAACATTGGATCCTTTTTAGAAAGTTCTAAACAAAAAAGTTTTCAGAAAACTTAAGAACACAGTAAGAATGCATATAAAGGAAAATAAAGGAATATTAAATACATGACTCAGAATGAGGTCAAGGTTGGTAGAGATGAGATGAAATACAGGAACAGTCAAATAGTTACATGAAGATTACTGTCAAAATCCTAGCTTTTGTTTGGGAGGTCATGTCATGGGTGCTGATTGCATTATTTTAAATATCTACTATTAGTCAAACAAATCAAGAGGAAATACTGTTGACATTTAGTATATTATTAAGCAAGGGACTCCTGTATGTTCACAACAATATGGTGACCTTGTCTGTAGGTCATAATCAGAACTAATCAACTTATTTTTTTTCAGATTGCATAGAAAAGTGGAAAGATACTACCAGTCTATTGCCTCTGGGCAATATACAGATTGACCTAGACTAGAACCCTGAACCTACCACATTCTGCTTATGTCACTGGGGGAGAATATTTTATCCTCTTATCCCCAGTTTCCTCAGGATACGAGGATCAGAGAGGACAATACAGATGATGATCATGATAATAACCCTCTTAGTTATTAATAACTACCAACGTTTTTAATATGATGCTTACTAAACCTAAAAACCATGTATTATTGTTACCTGCAATTTAAAGATGAAGTGATTGAAAGAAAAAACAGTTAAGACATTTCCTGAAGGTTTTCAGTTCTGAAGGAAGTGTCTTAAACCCAGCTCTTGACTGCTCCGCTGGCTAAGATTTTAATGTCTCAAATACACACACATAAACACACATGTACACATGCATATCTTATGTACACATATATATAGTCACACTCATATGTATAAATACATACCATGTATATAGTCATATACATGATTAGACATACCTATGTGTATGCATATGTATATGGTATATAACATATACCACAGACATGTATAGAGACACACCAATGCCTACATATATGTAGACACACTAATAGAAGACAACTACAAATATGAGAAATTCTGTCTAACTTAACCAGCATTACTAGTGTCACTCATTAACTATTGCTAAAATCTTCCTACTCCCTCTCCCACAGGTACACAGCACATAGAACTGTTCATGTGAGAAGCTGCCAAACTGAACATTTAAGATTTAATCATTGGGAGCACTTGGCCCCATGACTACTCTGATTTATAATCAACCTTTACATTTTCAGTACATGCTTCTCAGAGTGGTCTGTCCCTCTGTTAGTGGGTACTGTGCTTCTGAAAGGTAACGCCCACGTCTGCAAGTGGTCTCACAGAGTGAACTGGGTGGAAGCTAATTAGGCAACATTTGTAACAAAAATCTCTCTACATTTAGAAAGACCCCTTAAACCTTGTTGCTGTGACACAATCAAATGAACAAAAATGTAGTTTTGTTTACGTGGATATATAAGAAATAGAGTCTGGAATATAACCAGTCCTTAAGGAGAGGCAAAAATTATTATTATTTAAAAAAGACTCACTGTCCCTAAATTTGGCTTTTCAGGTCTTAATTTTAAAGAGTTTTAGCTTGGGGAGTTGACCCTGATAGTATCTAGATAAGAAGTTGAGGTTCAGTTACAAGAATAGTATCTTAAATTGGATTTTAAAAAGCTAGGGACTCTAGAGAATAATGAAAGAGTAAATAGATTACAATTTTTATTATTTTCTGTTGATGCAAATAAGTGGATTGGTATGAGATTTGGAAGTAGGAAACAAACATGAAAAGAAAATCCCACAAAAAAACAACTCTACAAAGTCCGAATGTCTAAAATGCGTGGGAACCAGCTACATTTACTGCTGGGGGGAAAAAGAATGGGACCCCACATCCCTCATGAGCACACATACTCCATGGTGTGTGGCGTGCAACATTCTTTCAATCATCGCTCTGGTCTTCAAAACACAAAAACTTAACTTTTTAAAAGACTAGGATTTTTGTTCACCTATTCCTTTCACAGAAAAATCGGAAAAGGAAAGAAAAAGAGGGTAAAGATTTGGAATGTTGTGTTGTATACCAAACCAGAAAAATTCGTTTAATCCACCAGGGATTTCAGATCCAAAGGCCACCACGGTTTGTTCTCAAATTAAATCCCAGGCTACGGGCCCCATTAGGCTCTAGGTTGTGCTGGTGCCTCAGAGAGATGCATCAGGCACTGTAAGGTGAGACTGGACTAGAAAGGGCGCTGACCACCAGAGAGGAGAAGCACTGAGCTGGAAGACCCCACAGAATCTTCATCCTACAGAGGAAAGGCAGAGAAGGAAAACAGAGTGGGGCCCGGGGCGGGAGGCGGGTGGGGAATCTTGGCAGCTGCTTCAAGGCTAGTTAGATATCTGAGATTTAAACATATATATTTCTGCAGAGAAGGGACTCACATCTGGAAATGACAGTTTAGTTTCTCCCAACATTAAACAGATGCTTACTTTTTAAATGCTAAACAGGGTATGTTTAAATATATATTAAAACCAATGTTTCCTAAGTACGACAAATGCTACTTGGTGCTTTTCACAATGGTTACAGTGGTTTTAACTAGCGAATAGGCGTGCTGGAACAAACCAAAGAAATGAGCCCTTCTAGTCTTTATTTCAGGAAGGAAGAAACTGAGTTTCAGAAAGTTAACTGACCTATTGATTCCACACAGAAAGTTTGTGACTGAGCTGGAAGAAGAACCTATGTGGTCACTTTCACTTGAAATAGTTCAACTTCTCATGAAAACTTAAATGCTGAATGGAAATACAAGAGCTGCATGAAAGTTTAAATGCAAATGAGAAGCATTTCATGGATACCACAGGGACTTGAGATTCAGCAGCACAGATGCTGGTGTTTCAGCAGGGACAGTAAATGGTCCCACCAAAAAGTGGCTTCTAGGAACTGAAAGCCACCACGACGTCGTGGAAGTAAGTGAGAGCAGCAGAGAGAAAGGACGCAGATACCGCAGGGTAATAACTAAGAACAGCATGCTGGTGAGACCCCTACATATGCTAGAAAACAGTTGTTGAATAGAGGAGAGAGGGAGAATCCGGAGAAAATTCTGGAATCCCTCAGATATAAGAAGAGAGATGAGTGAAGGAAATAATGTTTTCTTATTATTTTTATTATGCTGCTTTAACTCAAGGTGACTGAGATCAATAGGTCATACAACATTTGTAGAACAGATACAGTGATAGCCCTCCCTCACATGCCAGACCCCATATTTTAGTTCTTCTAAACTTCCCACCAGTTCAGGAGCTAAGGCCTTCATCTACCCACTGTGTTTGTGAGGCCTGGAACATTCAGAGACATCGTGGGAGAGTCATAATTTTAATCTAGTTGGCCTAACTCAAAAGTCACCCAAGAAGAGTCCACTGTCCCAGTCATGATCATTTACCTGAATCACAGTCTACACAGGTCACACAATTTGACATTAACAGGGCTCTCCTTCTTTTTTGTTTTCCAAATATCAGGTGGATATAACTGACTACTAGGGAAAAAATTTACTTCAAGAAAATTACATATTCTTTCCTCATTTCCCATATGTACATTTCTTGAACATTTCAACATTTCTGAAATTGGGATGTGAAATTGATTCATATATTTAATTCGATAGCATTTTCTCCCTGAAAAGCTCTTATTAAACTGATGGGTTAATCATCCAGCATCTGGGAATTGAAGAACTGTTATTTTTTTCAATTGATACCCACCTTGGAAATTTTCAAATCAATCATTTTAAGAGACAAGGTACTAAAAGGTAGTTCTTGAACACTTATTCAGTGTGTTCTGACCTGAACCATGCCTTGTCTGTGGCCCTCTATCTATAAGACTCCTGAAATGAGGGTATGGCAAAAACATGTGAAAAGCGGTGACTTTGTTTCTAGGTTCAGTCACTTAGGATCAGTGAGAGTCTATCTATGGGCAAAACCAAAATTCATTGAAGAGATCTACGGTAATAGATGGTTCGACTGCTTCTAGCTGAACTAGGTATCATCTGAAATCACTCAATATGTAGTGCAAACCGTATTTTGTTGTTTTCATGGTCTTGAGTTTAACATTAGCAAATAATCTAATTTTTACTGGGAAGACAATAAGACTAACTTAAATGTCTGATTCATTTCATAGTTTTACAGAGTTCCTTAAGCTCTCTGCACCTTTTTCTTATCTGTAAAATGATATTAATAGTACCTACAGTATATGACTATTATAAGGATTAACTGTTAACAAAAGTTATTCCAAATACTTTCATGAACTAAAATGAAGTATAAAGAAACAAAACAAATAAACAGACAAAACAAAACCAACCCTTGGATACTTACAATAGAACTGCACTTATCAGTAGGGAATAGAACAGGGGTTGGGGGGAGTAAGGCGGAGGGGGCTGGATGGTAAGTGGTGGAGGAGCCCACTGGACAATGGAGAAGAACACTTGGTGATTTGGCGGAGGGCAAGGTGTGTTGCTATATATCTAAGGAACAGGGAAACTACACATATGGGGAACACACAGATATGAGTTTATCTTAATTTGTCAAATAAAGTTATTGTAATAAAAAAATTGAAAAATAAAAAAATAAAATGAAGTATAATAAAGAAAGATAAAAAGATTATGGCACACAAGAGGTATTCAATAAATGTTAGCTGCCTTCTCTGAATAATAGTTTATGTTTATTTCTATTATAAAGAAGAATTTCAACATTTAGTCAGTAAGTATGTGAAACTAATTTGCAACCACCAATGGTGAGACATCCCAAATATTGAAGTATTTCATCTGCTTCAAAGTGAAAATCTGTAGCAAATTAAAACCCATGGCATACAGCTTCAAAGAGAAGTCTGACTTGAATCTTAAAAAACTTGAATATAATGCCAAGTCCAGCATGAAATGATGACGCAGACGATTGGACTGCAGGACTGTGTAAATTTTACTGTACCAGTCAACGGATGCTTTGTGCAGGGGAGGGAGAAATTTCCCAAAAATTAATAGAACGATCCCTTTATGCCTTCAGGAATTGTGTGATACATCTCAAAAAAGAAAACTCACAGAAATTTTTTAAAGGAAAATAAATAAATATGCCATGTATAGTGGTTGTATTTTAGATTTTTTTTTGAGTTCTTAGAATTTCCAGATTGGAATAAGCAGTTGTAAGTCACAATAATATTCTTTGTGCTGAAACTATTGCCAATGTGTGGTCATTTTATTTCTTGTTCCTGCTATTCAAATAATATAGAAATATCATCAAAAAGAATCTTTGAAATAAGCAATGAATAATACATCGATCAATTTAAAAGACAAGTGAGTCTATTGTTTTCTGCTCTGCTGAATGTGTTCACCAATCCATTTTCTCAAAGGGAACTTTGAGATTTCTATCCTGCTAATGACTCTTCATTAGGGATCCAGGTCCTTTTCAGGGAGTTGTTGGGGAAGGTCTTCCTCTATGACTGTCACTCAAGCAGTCTGGCCCTGTGACTTGCATTGGTTTTGGCAGAGGGAGACAGCATCAGGGCTGAAGAACTAAAGAGACAGAGCTAAAGTATTATTTTCATTCTTCCTCCCTGCTTGGACGCCATGGTCTGACAGTGGTAGCATCTGTCGGGACAATTCTTGGCTAGTCTCTCCTGCTATGTCAGCCCACTATGGGCCTTTTCAATGTAGGGATGGTAATGGCTTCCTACTCTTTCAGCCTGGGGTGCCTCAAGACCCCTACTGATGTACTGTTTTAGACCCCTCTGTAGATAGTCCAATGTTAACAGTCTCTAGAACTCACAGGCAGATATGCCTTCTGCTTCCTGTAATGAGTGATCCTGACTGACAGGTCCACAAATCAAGCTAAGATATACTAAGTTTTGTTCTTTACTTCAATAATTCAGTTAGAGCAAAAATTCCCTATTTTGGCAAATGTCATTTTTTAAATAGGTAATTCATTTGACAAAGCCACACTATACAGAGAGGGTGAAATACCCAACAATCATATTTTACAAATATGTAGTCTAAATATTTTTAAACTACCAATGACTTTTATTGAATTGGCGTTTTTCTATGTGTGTTGCTGGGTTTTTTTTTAGAGAATAGGATTTTGGGTATGGGGTAATTTACATTATTTCTCAGGTTATTTTTGCAGCTTGCTTTTCCTGTGTGCTCCACTGGGAATATGACGCATTCACAGGAGGTGCTGGGAAAACAGAGTCAGGGTTTGGACCCTGGTGTTCCAGGTAATTGCAGGCCTCATGTCTTAATCTGTTCAGAACCCTCACCATGCTTTGACCTGTATCTGAACAGGAATAAGTGACAAGATCATAACTCATTAACATAGCATTGGTAAACAGAATTTATATATTTTGGTTCATAATATTTAAAATTTCATTAAAATAGGTTTAATACATATCTTGAAAATGACTTTTTACTCACGTACATGACTATCCCTGTCAAATATCAATTCTTAAGAAGAATGATTTAATGGACTCTGAGGAAATAGGAATCATCAGGAAGAAGCGATGAAGGCAAAAGTTAATCAAATAACAGTGGAAAAGACCACAGTGATTAGGTGTTATAATTGGAACAGGACCACCATGGGGAAAATACACTGGCACTGTAGACCATGAACTGACACCCTGTTCCTTCTTTCCCTCCTGTGTCTGTTCCTTCACAGAACACCTACAGCAATTTCCACAAGATGTAAAAGCAACTGACAAAAATTTTAAAAGGACCAGAGAGAGAGGGAAGGTAGAAAAGAAAGAAAATTTTAATTTCAGAAAGCTAGAATTTGTTTACAAAGTAATCAAATCTTATATCTAATAATGGTTTTAATTTGATGAAATACTTCTGTAAGATATGACAATGAGAATAGATAAAAATAAAATGGCTGCAATTTACCACAATAATTCCCCCCATATTTTGAATGTATGACTGCTAGAAGTACTTTCTACATCCCTTATGATAATACCTAGCCAGCGCACCCTGGTGAAATAAAACTTAGATTAAACACCTCCAAAGGAGCAAGCCACATACCTCTGGGATCTAGTCCTAGACTCACGGGGAAACAGCCAGTATGAACACCTGAATAAAAATACTTCTTCCCCCTCTTGTCCTTCTTGCCTACCTACTCACCTTCATTCCAGCCTACACCTTTCCTTTAAAAAATAAAAATAAATTTAAAAAAAATTTTTAAATAGATAATACTTAACTTCAACTTGACAAAAGTAAATGAAGTTTGTACAAGTAAGCACTACAATAACATACCTTGAAACAATATTCAGTTTCACAGAAAATGAAGGCAACACACATTTAAATAAAGTACCATCTCATGCTTACTGAACTAGAAAACAAATTAAAATAATAAATCTAAAGCTGGCAGGAATTGCAAGGAGTCCTATAAATTCCTGTAAATAAGTGCAATAAACTTAAGAGAACAGCCCTGCAATAGTCAATATGAGTCAGAATGGTGATCACGGCCTGGCAAGTCCAACCTTAGACTCAAGATGCACCTCAAAAGGAAAAAAAAATGTTATATAGCCAAAGATTTTTAAAAATCATATGCCTTCAATAATGTGCAAATGCCCTTTTTCAAATTATAAATGAATACTCTAAGAATGAAAGGTTAAATAAAATAAATGTAATATGAAATGCACAAAATTATTCTGGAAAAGTATGATGCAATCTTGAGTTAAAAAAATAGAAATAAAATAGTAGATCCATCCATTTTTTTCAATAAGTAGTTGTTAAATGCCTCCCATATCTTCACATGACTGAGATTTAAGAACTTGATACGAACATTTCCATAGGAAGTACATTGCCCAAGGCCACAAAGATTGTAAACATCAGGAGTCACTGATACTAAATCTCCAGGAGCCTACATTTTCTCTCCACCAGAATGAAAGCAGTAGGCTCCTTTTCCTGCAGGCCTTGGGACAGGATGGCTAACTGACTCTACCTTTTATTTTCCCTAAAAAACAAATTCATGTTCATAATTTTTTGGTACACACCTCAAGATTTTATATATATACTTATGCTACACATCTCAAGATTATATATATATATTTATTATATGTATATAAATATTACATATGTACATGATATTTTATATAAATATATATACATATAAAATCTTGAGGTGTGTAGTACCAAGAAACTATGAACAAGAATTTGTTTTTTTGAGGAAAATAAAGGGTAGTGTCAGTTGTTAGAAGGTGTACTTCCAGGCCTCTATTTTTGATGACTGCTTATTTCAAGGGAAAACTTCCAGTCTGTAGAGGAGAAAGCATTCAGCTTGAGGAATGAATGTGTGAACGCTGGTACTATGTCGCACCTAGAGGGAGGTCTGCACACTACGCTCCCAGAAGTAATTAAATGATCAGGCAGATGATACTAGAGATTTATTACAGCCAAGGACATAAAGAGTTGATCATAATTTCCTCTTTCCATTGCAGAGAATTCAAGCTGATTTTGTGGCATCAACTTATTACACAGTGTACTCTTATAAATGATAACGAGTATAGGAAACCATTAAAATATTCAGCAATCCACATCAGATTTCTTTTTCTATCAAACCCTCCCATTCCAACCCTCCCCATCAGGAAAAATGTCTATAAATTTTCTTGAGTCTCTCATAAAAGATGAATAAGAATAGCTTTGTTTACAACAATATCTGTTACTTATCTCTTACTCAAGGAGAGCATCACTTGACTTTACATATATATAGCTATAAAGCAAGTAATTTAATATATCTTTTTGGACTACGTGGCTATAAAACATGATTCTCCATTATGTTTAGATGATTCTTCAGTTCTATGTAGTCTTATCTGAACTTGCAATAAAGAGAAAATGCATGAGAACAATATCAAAACCCTTTATAGAGTTTCTATACCCCACTAATTTTCTCAGACCTTTATTTAATTACCAATTTTCCAAATTCTAAATTTTGTTAATATTTTGTTCCACTGTTTAAAATGAATCCTATACACGCCTTTTAATTTGGTTTTGGTGTTATTTGGGGGCTTTCACTGCTGTTTTTATTGTTTATTTGTTGTTTTGGTTGTGGTTCCTGTTCTAAATAAGGCCTCTCATCAGAAGACAGATTCTCTGATGCACCAAGGACGTTAATCAGATTCACAGCTACTAATAGAGTAATCTGAATAAAAACAGTGAGTTTTCATTATTTCAACTTATTGCTAAAACATTTTTGTTCTGTCACTGTTTAGTGATATAAAATGTGTTTTGCATTCTTCAGGGTAGACATCGATTAGAATGAAAAAGAACAGCTTTCAACACACATTTACTTTCCACTGAGGAGAAAGGAGGAAGGGGGAACAGGGGGAAAAGGCAAGAGGAGTAGAGAGAGGAGGCATAAAGCAAACTGCTCCATTCCTTGGGAGCTTTCCCATTCTGTCCCTTCCCTTTGCCTGTTGCTTCTTCTTGGACTTACAAAGCTTGACAGGAGGCAGGCAGGTGCTACTGAGCCTAAATGCAGTGTCAGGAGAGAAGTTCCTTAGGATATTGCTGAAGGTTCCAACACTCCTCCCACTACAGAGTAATCAATGAGCCAAGATAGCACAGAGGGCTTGCTCCCCCATATCCCCCATCGAAAGCCCATAGCTATACATCTATTAGAATGGCTAAATAAAACAGCATTAATAATTCCAAGTACTGGTAAGAATGTGGAGCAACTGGAATGCTCATGTATTGATGCTGGGTACAGATGCAAATGGTACAGCTACTCTGGAAGTTTGGCAGTTTATTAGCGAATTCTTACTAGGGTGACCATATTTCCTTGAGACAAAACAGGACACTGGGATGGCAAAAATTGGACAGGGTTATGCACTGGGGACTTAGGGTTGGGGAAGAGGTGGAGCAATCCCAGCAGTTGCACAGCAGCCAAGCCAGCAACAAGTACTATGTGATGCTGATCAGTGATCACATAGTAATGACGTATGGTCCAGCAGAACTTCATACAAAAGGCCAGGACTGAGGCAAGGAATTTGGGTACCTTAGGTGGAAATCAAATTTGGCACTTCTATAAGCCCTGCTTTAAATGTCCTGCCTAAAACACATACCACTTTAACCATCCCAGTGACAGAAATGACTAATAGCCCCGACAGTGGCTAACCCCCGCCACCCCAACCCCGTAGTATTGACAACTCGGCAGTGTTTGCTCCCTTTAAAGAAACAAGCTTGCAGGGTGTGAGGGGGAATCCTCTTCCTGTGGGGCTCCTGTTTCCTCACAGTAGGCAGAAAAAACAATAGCAAAAGAGGCCTGCAGCAGTCAGCCATGTAAAGTACATTGTCTTTCACATGGGGCACAAGGGGCAGTTGCTCTGCTTTAGGCTCCCTCAACAGACCCGGCAAGACAACTCAACTGCCCCTTTTGCTCCAGGTTAAAGATGGCCCTGGCCTATTAAAAACAAGACAAAACTGACATTTATATTAAGTGATGGCACAACTGGGAAATATGAAAAAGAAAGGTACTGTTCTGTTTTAAATGACATGTATGATTAGCCGACTTCTTACCAAACAACCCTGCAGTACTATATTCCTGGGTGTTTGCCCTAGAGGAGTGAAAATTTATGTACACTCACACACACCCCCCAAACTATATATAAATGTCTTTAGAAGTCCTATTTATAATGAACAAAAACTGGAAACAATCTAAATATTCTTCAGTGAAAGAATAGGTAGACAAACTGTGATATATCTATTCAAATAAATAATACTCAGTAATAAAAAGAAACAAATAATTGCTACATGAAAAAACTTGGATAAACCTCACCAGCATTATGCTGATTGAAAAAAGCCAGTCTCGTATGGTTTCATATATTGTCATAGAAATGACTGCATTTATATGATACTCAAGAGAGACAAAACTACAGTGATGAAGAAGAGATCAGTGCCACAAGGGTTGGGTTGAGGGATTGGGGAAGGGTGTCCTACAAAGGGGCAGTACAAGAGAGTTTCTTGTGGTGACAGATCTGTGGTGGTGACTGCATGAATCATACACATAAAAAGTCAAGCTTATTGTATCATCATTTTAATAATAAAATAATGAAAAGAGTTTTAAAAGGAGAGAGAAGCAAATCAAGTCTGTAATCAATAAAAAATCCAAAATGAAAACTCCATCCATTCATGAATTTCTCTCTCCTTTCCCTTTCATTAACATTCATGGAATTTATACACTCTAATGCCTGATTTTTCAGGCTTAGGAGGGCTTATGTCATTTGTCTGGGGGTGAGGGGTTAAAAGTGGAAAGAAGAAATATTAGGAAAATAAAATTCCAAATGGCATCGTAATTATTGCTAAAACTTTGGGGTGTGTCATTTCTCTTTTGCAAAACTTATTTGAGAATCCCACCTTTATTTTGACCCCTAAGTTTAGGATGGAAAAGACATGCCAGGAGTGAAAGAAAAATGAACCAAATATAAACTTTCAAAATATTTCAATATTACATTTTCATGAAAGGGAGAACATCATAAAATAGATGTGTGATGATATCTTTACAGCTACACCCCTTCCCAGAAAAGTGAAATAACTGTCAAATAACCATCAGGATTAACCTGTTGTCTGCAGAGAATTCTAGATATTTTTTCTATGAAAGAATATTAAGATAAACATGGTTTACACAAAAACAAAAATATCTTAGGCAAGAGTCTCTCACCTTTGAAAAATGAAAAAACAATGAGCTATTCAACTATTATGATAAATAATTTACCTAAAAAGTTCTCTCTCTCTCTCTCTCTCTCTCTCTCTCTCTCTCTCTCTCTCTCTCTCTCTCTCTCTCTCACACACACACACACACACACACAAACGCACAATCTAATTAGAAAAATCATTCCAAATTTAAGTTATACAAACTGTTAAGTGGCCACTACAGGAATTGACTGTGGCAGTTGGGGGTCCTGGCTAGGCTGATTGAGGGCCTCCTCCTTCAATCTTGTAGCAACAAACTCGGGGACGTATTCATAGGTCACTTGCACCTGTGTGCAGTAAACATGTGTTCAGGTACCCAGAAAGAGGCTTAGAAGGAGGGATGTGGGAAGGGGAGGCAAGAGAGTAAGTAGAACTCAGAGCTACCAGCAGCTGAGAGACTCATTTCTCACAAATGTCAGCAACCACAGCCTTTACATCACTATTGAGAACTTTGAAGGTCTGTAAAATCAGACCCCGGTGACATGCTACTTTATCTCCTGCTTTATGTAAGTCACTGGATGTTTTCTAATCAACTGCTATAGAGATAGATGATATAAATAAACAGATACAGAGAGATAGATTTTATCTGTACCTGTTAGCATCTTTCCACCAGTCACATCACTATTCAAATGTGACAAACATGTAGATATTATGAAAGCCAGTACATCTCAAATCTAATTGCACTTGAGAATCACCTAGAAGTCTTTAAATCAATGCCGGAACCTATCTCCAAAGATATGGACTTAATTTATGGGGTACAGCTGCAGTATTTCTAACTCCCAGTTGATTGTAATGATGAGAAGAACCACAGACAACACCATTGACCCTTTATTGTTTGGCCAGTTTTTTGACATTGTATAGACACAGTACCCATGTGCAATTTACTCCCAACTACATTCTAAATAGCTGTTACTCTTCATATGTTGGTGCTTATTATACATCAGGTAAATTTTTTGATTACTTTATTGCACACAAAGTAAGATCACTGAGCTCCTATACTGTTTTAACCTAGTATTAACAAGCAGAGAAGAGATCATTTTTTTCTCAAAAGGGACTGCATTATAATAAATGTACAAAAAATTACATTTTTTCATAAAAGTTCATTTAATTGGTAATTTTCAACATGGGTTATTTAACTTTAAATTATGTCATCCTATCTTCCACCTTCAGATTAGGCAATAGCATCATTTTCCTTCATCCAAATTTTTAGATGGTAACCTCAAAATCAACCCTTTAAATTGTTTGCCCTGTAACAGTGAATTTAGGCAGTGATGAAATCCTAGTATAATCTAGCAGTGAATACTAAGAATGAATATTCAATCAAATCAGAAAGACTGTCACACTGCCCTGTTTCTTCTGAAGTTAAACAACCAAGATATGATGGTGGGTCACATGAGAATATCAAGACAAAACTATTGTAATTATAATTAGAAAGTTATAATAAATAAGCAGAAAATTATCTCTTACAAGAAGTTATTAAAATCTTGTTAAAAGACTAAAAGGCAATGTCTTATGAGAACCTGTTAGGTACACAGAAATAATCAATTCACAGCAGGCACATTAAAAGTTAAGTAACTTATAACTTACAAGTTCTCTAAAATGACCCATCTTTTGACTCTTTAGAGATGAAGTAAAAATATAGCTCAAAATTCTAAGAAATATCTTAGGAGCAAAGGGTTATATCTTGCTCTGTAAGAAAAGCAGTCTAATTGTTTAAGATACAAGCTCCTAGTGTGCCCTAGCGGAGTAGGAGTTTGGTGCAGCTCACATACGTTCCAAGGCCCCCAGTTCATGTAGTGGGACTGGCAGGGAACAACCAATATGAACAAGTAATTAAATAAAAATGTTTTTTTTGAAAAAAACACAATATCCTCATTTGGAAGAAATTCTTTGTTTCCAAGAGAATCCTTGATATTAAACCAGGGTATTGACAACTACGTACGTTTACATAAGTGAGGAAGGAAAGAACTCTACTTCATCTCCTTCTAGAGACTTCTATGCAACCCTTGAAAAAATCTCCATTGGTTTTATTTCCTGAACGACCTTTCACCTCCAGCTTTTCCTCAAGCCACCCTCTTGATTTGCTCATCTCTAAAGACCAACCCATGTACCATCTTTTTTGAGAATTTATCCCTAATATTCTCTGCCAGAAAGAGACTGTGGCTCATTTGATATTTTTTCCTGTCTACTTTTGCAGATAATTCTATGAAAGTTTACAGATAGTAAGACATAGCCTACCCATGACCTAAAACAGCAACTTTCCCAGAAGTAACTGTTTGCTACATATTAGACAAACAAATGGAAAGAAATTTATAGGTTGAGTTTCTGTTTCAGAATCTCTGTTATTTAACTAAGTCCATGAGGACCATGGATGGGTGTTAGGGAATCTGTGAAACTCTTGAAAGTACGTATAACGTATATTCTAGTATGCCTAGCCCCGCCATACATACACATCTTGAAGAATTTTTGTAGCTGTTTTTAAGTCTTTAGGATAAGTGCAATACAAAAATCAATTTTAAAAAGTCACTGTTCCAAATATATTTTATATAATACAGTATGAGCGCTCCCTGAAGAGGTTAAACTAGGGCAGGTGCCACTCAAGACAGTCTCCATTCTCTGGATGTTTAGAAAAACCAATTCTCTGTTCTGATTGCTCTAGACAACTACCCACCTGAGGGTCAGAATGAGCCACATGACTTCGTAGACTCTCAAAGCCTTGAAACGAGGAGGGGCATAGGGGCCTTGGAAATCTAGTCCAGGGGTGCTAAAACTGTAGAATCATCTTGAGTGCATGCCAGAACACCGATTTCTAGATCCTAATCCTACAGTTTGTTTCTGTAGGTCTGGCATAGGGTTCTGGATAGCGTTTATAACAAGCTCCAGATTATGTTGATGCTGCTGGCCTATGGACCACACCTCAAGATCAGTAAAAGACAATCTTACCTCCTCATGTTTTAAGTGAGTACACTTAGACTTTCAGAAGCTAGATGTGACCTATTCAGAGTAAGATAGCTAAATCAAAGACTTAGGATCTAACCACACAGTGCTTAGAAGAATCCTCTAAGGCAGGTCACATATGGCTACTGAAATTTATAGATGATCACCACAGATACAGAAATGTTTGTTAGCAGGAGACATTCAAATTTATTGGCAATACTAGTTTACCTGGTACCACAGAGGATATGATGAGAAAAGAATTCCTTACTCAGCTCATCAGCAAGGACTTGAAAAACAGTTTTCCTCTTTCACTCTAAATGATAAATTTCTTTTGGCACTTTTATTGCTGTGTTTAAAATGTTCTTCTGAAACAAAAACATTATGTCATCACTCTGACAATGCAATAAGAAGATTTTTTTTCACGGAGTCACTTTCATAATGTTCTAATAATGATGTTTTTTCCATAAATCTTTTAAATAAGTTTTTTTTTAATTATCTTTAAGGACTACATCTTCCAGAATTTTGAAATTTCTCCCAGGTCTCCTTATAATTAAGCATAGCATGATCTCTAAAACTTGGCTTTAACCAGATTCTCTCACACTCTTGCCTTGTCCTATTCCAGACAGCTGGGGATCTAGTGTCATCTAATATTTGTTCCTAAATGGCCCCCTGATACCACCAGACTCTCCCCAAGTTCCCTCTGGTGTCACATGTTAGTCTTTCGGCTGGATGTTTAACTCACACTTGGCCCTGTCTCAGAGTCTCTTTCTGGCTCAGAACATGCGTACCCGTCTCCTGCATACAGCTTGCCTCCAGGACTCTCCCTTTGGAATGGGCTTCATTGTCTATATTCATCCTGACTGTAGCCCTTTTGTGTCAGATGTCAGACTGATCTCAGTTTCCAACATGTTATAGAAAGAGTGAGCAAAGCTCATGCTATAGATAAAAAATAAGCTTTACTGAACATCACAATGTTTTAAAACATTGAAAAACATCAGCAAAGTCTTCCCAGAATTTTTTTTTGTTTTACTTTTCTAATCTCATCATACCCACTTTCTGTTTATTTTATGAAAAAATGCAATTATTCATTACACTTTGAACAATTAATTTTCTATTAAATACGAATATAAAATATAATATCACATCTCAACTACATTTCTTCCAATAATTACCATCAACAGTATTCTCTAGTGTAGTGTCGTCAAAGGTTAGGCAAGTTTCCAAGCCCTGCAAATCAGACTCATTCTGGATGGGAAGACAGAATACTGAATAGACTAAGCTACACAATCTGGGAATTAGATGAATACTGTCTTGTCAATGGTATCATTGTCTTCCACATAGTTTCATTCCTAGACCTCCCCAAGCTGTGTGTGTAACTTCATTATCTGACTCTGGAAACCCGACTTGACACCACCCAAAACCAGGGAGACCACAACATTTCATGACTGACATCATATCAATATCACAACCCTTTATGCAGCTGCCTTCTACAAACAAGATCATGCATATGTGAAGTTTCTAAATTTTTAATAGCTCTGCTGAAACGTTGAGAAACCAACTAGGGCTTCAAATTAAGGAAAAGAGAAAGTTGAGATATGAAACAAGGTCTCTTCTTACTTAGTCCTCAAAGCGACGTTCAGGAAACCCCTCAATATTCTTTTATGAGTCAGCAGGGTCAAAGAGTTATCTGAAAAGGCAATTAAAATACTCCTCCCTTTTACAATATTTCTGTGTGAAGCTGGATTTTCTTATGAATTTTTCACAAAAGTAACATAACAAACCAAATACAGAAGAAGCTGAAAAGTCGTCTACTTGTCTTCTAAGTCAGACATTAAGGATACTTGAAAAAAGGTAAAACAATGCTACTCTTGTCACTAAATTATTTTGTTTGAGAAATTATGGTCATTTGTCATAAAAATAAGCCATTTACATTAACATATAATGAGCCTATGGTGTCATTTTAGAATGGATTAATGTAGACTTTTAAATATGATGCATTTTGAGATCTAAAATGATAAATATCAATAGCTATAGCTTACCAAAGCAAAAGCTCTTTGTAGGTCTTCAATAATTTCTAAGAGTGCAAAGGAGTATCAACTGTAAAAAGTTTGAGAATTGCTACTCTTAAATACTACTCCTTAAGTTCATCATATCATCTTCATTCCAGAGGCAAGTTCTCATTGTTGGAGAGGGTAAAGTAGAAAAAAAGATGCTCTTGCTTTTAGAAATTGGAACTTCTTTTGATATCTATGCTATACACCTGACACTACGTACAAGGGAATATATGATCTTAGAAAATAACGCTTGTGCTCAACACCATCAGTTCAACTTAAAATTCCTTGAGAATACAAATAGCATCAGCTCCCTAGGTATCAAGTACACATTGAGTCTTGAATAAAAATAGATATTCACTGGAAATAGAGAGTTGTCATCAAGAAAGATTTTATAAAGCTTATGTAGGCTATTGATATGATGCAGAAGAAAAAGCATGTATTATGGAAAGACAGACTTAAGTTCAGATCTTGACATAGCCTAGGTAAGTTATTTGATTTCTCTCAGCCTCTGTGTTCTCATCCATAAAATAGGTCTCAGAGTCCCCAATTCACAGAATGTTAGGAGAAGTAAATGTATACATATGGACAATACCTCTCATGCAATAGCTACTCAAAAAATATTATTTCCATTGAAACAACATTTGATCAGCTCTAGCGCAAATGCTGCATGACAGATATTCCAAATGCTGAGAGGTCATCTTTCTCAAATGCATTTCTCAACTCTGTATCTCTTAACAATTGGTGTCAGCATCAATTAGTTTAATTTTCCTGTATGAGTTGCTTTAGCCTAATATTTACTCCCTTAGATGTATATATATATATATATATATATATATATATATATATATATATATACAAAATGTTCTTAGAACTCACTGGCAATGTACATAAGCACTGAAATTCCCCTTTATGAGAAAAAATAAATAAGTTGAATACTACACTACAGTGATATTTTCAAAGTTGTAAAAATTATATTATCAGCAGTAGTACAACTCCACTTAGTGGTAGCTAAGTAAAAAATCTTAATACTTAAATCCAATGCAATATGACATTTGAACAAGTAATTAACTGATGTCATGAAAATTATTAAATAAAAATATAATCTAACATTTAAGTTGTTCTTTAACATAAAAGAAAAAGAGCAATTTCAGGCAGTAAGACTAAGTTTAATAACTGTTAAGACGTTCCAAGCTGTTTCATTTATCATTATCCTGTTACACCATGGGAAAATTGAACTTGAATCCATTTACCATGAGCAAAGAAAATGTTTACAACCTAAAGCTGTTTTTATACACTTTAATTTTATAATGCACTTTATCTTTTTTAAAAAGCTGTAAAATCAGAAATGTGGGAAATGAGGAAATGAGAATGTTTCTTTGTCTCTAAATTATATGAATAATCTAAACCACAAAAGCATTTTATGAAAAATATCATTATCTTTTGATTTGCCTTCTTATCGTAAAGGACAGCTCAAGCTAATTTTTGTCCTTTCCTATGAGCCATGTTATTCTTTTAACCTAAAACTTACACTAGGTGGAGCCCCTTGTCCAATATTTGAGGATATTAAAACAAACAGAAAAGAGAAAAGCACTTACATTATTTTTATTTTGTAAACATAGTTTTAAAATCTACAATACCAGGAAAAGAAATTTTCCTTCTAATAACTAAAAACATGAAAATGTATACATACTACAAAGAAACACTATTTACAAAGTTGCTGCTATAGTCAGTAATTATAGAAGTTTCTAAATTCAATACAAATATTAAATTTCATTTGAGGGTATGCCCTGGTGAAGCAGTAGACCTCCGGTCTAGCATAAACCACATGCATCCCCCGGTTCTGAGTTCAGGTCCCAGGGCCTGGGGGAAACATCCAAGATGAACAATGAAATAAAAATAAATAAAATGCTTCTTCCTCCTCTCTCTTCCTGTCTGCCTGCCTTCCTACCTACTCTCCTTCATTCCTATGTGCACCTTTTCTTAAAAAAAAAAAAAAAAAAAGAAAAAGAAAAATCATCAAATTTCATTTGAGGTATAGGGAAGCTGGGGGATAACATCTTTCCTGGATACTTATAAAAATATTTTAGCAATATTCATTTTCTCATGGGTCTAAATGGGCACTGTACTCAGATACTTCATGACACTCCAATCAGAGACACACTGTTGTTGAAAATAAACAGGTAACTCTTTAAAACATCAGAGCCCTAGCAAAAGTCAAAACATCCACCATACACTGAAACCTTGAAGTCCTCTCTAATGCAGAACTATAAGACACTCTAGTCAGTCAAGTAAAACTGTCTGAGGGGGAGGAGCTTCTGAATTAAACAACCTGCCAGCTCAATTATGGGTCTATGAACTTGCAGTTAAAAATAGGCTCTAACTGCACTCCTGAGCCTCCAAGTGGACTCTAGCTGCAGGAGATAAGACTTTCAAGATAACCTGCCAAACTTCGGGATCACTCATTCTGCCTGATAAAAGCTCCACTATCTCCCTGCAAGTATCTCCCTGGCTGCTGCCAGGTTGGCCCCCCTGTGCTATCTCAGGGCTGGCTTTCCAACAGGGACATGTTGAAAATGCAAAGTTCAGAGCAGCAGCATGCTTGTGCTGACAAAGCCAACCATATCTGTCCATTTACTGGGCAATAAAATGTCATAGAGTCATTTTTTTTTTTTTTTTTTTCAAATTTCTACAAAATCTTAGGCCAGGCAAGACCTCGTTCTGCTGACAGCTGAATTATGTGGCAGAATAACCTTTGAACAAGTACAAATAATTGACCTCACATAAATGTTGAAGAAAGTGCTTGGACCTGGGTCAGGGAGACACAAAGTCAGAGAACATTATTCCAAGTATTCAGTTTCAAACATATTTGGGGATTTATATACCTGTTAAACCAAAACAACTATGGAAAACAAAAGTTATTTAATGTTGACCTTATATTTTCCATACCCATGCTATTTTTGAAGAAGAATAACCTCAGCATCTAGGAATGGATAATCTTTAATGAAAGAGGTGATTTTTTTTAAAAAAAGAATCTACCTGAGCTTTGAGTTTTCTAGTCATTTAGCAACTGAAATAAAGATGGAATGAAACTGGACAAACAATATGAAAGAGTCCTTTTCAACACCTTTAAAACTGACAGAAGTTTTCATGTAAAATTGGTCATTAAATTTCGTAGAGTTTCATATTAAGTTCTCATATTGATATTAAAGCTGTTGGACCTTCTGCTACAATTTAATGGAGGTTTTAGTTTTTTAAACAGTGACTGGTTACATGTTGTGCAGTAATGCAGAAAAGAAAATACACACTAACCACTTTACCCCAACACTGCCCTGCCCCCATTCCTCCAGTCAGTCTTGCAGCTAGTATTAATAGTATGCTAATAGAGTCTTACAAAGTAGAGCATATATTCAAAGTGTTTCCTGAAAGGTAAAGTTGAGGCAGGCACTATATATCGACTTCTGGGGTGATACAAGACAGTCAATGTTAAATTTAGTGAAAAAGCTCAGTACAAAATCAACACATTTATAGTCCTCTACCTCCTCACTTTATCTATATGGTAACAACTTCAGGAGACTCAGAAGAGAAGAATAGGTAATGCTGAAAATGTTTTAAATACAGGACTTTAGGACTGATGGGGGCATTGGCTGATTAAAAAAAAAGCTACAAACTAAAATAAATCTTAGAATTTCTTTCTCTAGCTAAGACTCTCATTCTCTATATACCAGGGATGAAAGAACTTGATGAATCAATTGTTTTTCATTTTGCTGACATTTAGTATTGGTCCTAAGAACAATTTCTTTCTAAGCAAATTAATGTTTAACCACTTTCTTATCTTCAACACAGCCTAATAAGCATAATTTAGAACTTTGCTATTGTAATTTTTTCCCTTTTTTGCTAAACCTTTGGAGACATACTGTCTTTTCATCATCACTATCATTGTAGCAATTAAAGATAAGGTAGAGACAATAAAGAAAGGAGATATAGATACACAGACATGATTACAAGAAGGGAGTCCTCTCTTAAGGAAAAGGAAAATGAACACAGACACATTCTTTCAGACAAAGCAGAAATGAGATGAGGCACATCTCCAGTATCCTTCAGGGATTCCTGAAGGGGACAGGGGATGAGGGCCAGAGTGAGCCTAGGGAGGTGATAATAAGATGATCTCAGAAGCCGTGACCTACAGGCAACTGTAGGCCCAGCCCTGAAATTGAAATATAACCCATGCTTGGGGACTTTGTTCCTCTAGAGGAGCCAGACCTGAGTGGCAAGAGGGCCATTTCATTTATAGAGTCTGGGCGTGGAAAAAAGAAGGAAGAGTTATGATGCTGATTTCAGTAGCAACTGCAGGTTTAGATAAGATCGCCCCTCCTTGCAATATGTAGAGGTCAGCGGTTGCAGAAGCTATAAAAGTTGAATGGGATATTATTTTAGGCAGAAAGTAAAAGCTAACATTTCCTGGAAGAGTCAAAATCAATTGGAGGTCCAAAGCTCAGCTCATAGGACATCTTATTTGAAAGTTTCATTCTGCTTTGCATTATGGTATTGTTTAAAAAATCCTTCTCTATCAATGGAATAGTCTGAATTCTCCCTGATATTTGACTTTATATTTTTAACCCCACTCTAGTAGCTATAATCCCACACTTGTGTACCTTTAGGGGATAGTTGATGAATGTTTATAGAATGAGAGTAGCAGAAGCTTAAATATTTGGAGTACTTACAATGTATTTGTTGCTTTTAGCGTTGGAAGGCTTAAAGCTTAAGGGGTCTAGAAAAATCATATCTCCTTATTCAAAGAGAAATGCATGTTATTAAAGCCACTGCTGCTGAAACAGAGTTGCCCATGTGTTTCATTTCCTTCTCTTGGCCTCAATTTTTCATCTTCACAAGCATCATGCTCTTCTTCAGTTAATTTCACCAGGAAGTTAGGTGCCTGTATGGTAGACACTGCGGTGCACTGGCCAGATTCCCTTACAGGCATGAAGGAGTTACTATCCTTCAGGTGCTAGCAGAGCTGCCAGAAGCCAGCCCTCAACTGTCAACCCACTTTGGAGACTACCCCTACTGAAGATAACTGCTTTGTCCAAGTCATCTCTTCTTTCAGGAATATCCTGCCTCCCAGATGACTAGGCTATATGGGGGTGAAAACGCTAGGATCCTATTGCTGTAATTAGAAACAAACAGCGTGGAGGTCATCATGGTTCCAGGACTCCCCTGAGGTGGAACGCCGTCTTTGTGCCAACCACAATCTTTCCTAACATCTTCCTCTGCCCAGTCCTGCTCTCTTCCTTGCTGTTAGTCCCAGAAGCACTTGCTCATAAACACTTAAGCCTCCAATGTCCATTTCAGTCTACTTCTCAAGAAACACAACCTAGGATAGCCTACCAAAATGTAGGTATAAGGAATAAAGAAATTATCAAAAAATGAAATCCCAGTTCTGTTCAGTATTAGAAAACAAGGAGGGAGAACACAGATAAATCCATCACTTTCTTACCATATGCAAAGGTGTGAGAGAGGCACACACAAAGTTCAATGGATTGTTACACCTAGCAGAGTTCGGAGAGGAACGTTTCCAAGAGATGTGTCTGAAAGGAAAGCAGGAGTTAATGGATAAAGACAGGAGAGAAGCTAAAGACAGAAGGAAGAGGATGAGAAAAAATTACAGGTATATCAGTCAGGGTACCTGGGGTGCTAAACACAGGTCATGCCAATGGGCACAGCAAGAACAACTCATGGGGAGAGGGTGGAGCCACATATGAGTGCGGCGGATGCATCTGGAAGGAGGGAAAGATCATGCGCAAACTTGTAGGTTATCCTAATGAGCTCTGGTCGTGAACTTTTATTTTTTTTTAAATCAAGGTACAAGGCAAATAACTTTTCCAAGCAACTTATACTTCCAGATATTTCCAACACCTCAGCACTACCAAAATTATTTGTTCAATAAAGCAAAGAGTAGTGGAGACATTTCTGGAGATGAGTGCAGTGTTGATATTCCTTTTCTAAAAACATGTAAGCACTGACAAACATATGAAATCAGCTGTTTCATAAGAAAAGTCCTCAGCATACAAGGTTTTTCAAAATGTCTTGTTTTGGCCGTGTCCTGGTGGAGCAGCAGTTGTGTCAGTCACCTGCGAAGGAGCAGGCCACATAGCTCTGGGGTCCAGTCCTGGGTGAGGGTTGAGGGAGTGGGGGACAACCAGTGTAAGCAACTAAATAAAAATAAAATAAAATGCTTCTTCCACCTTTCTCTTCCTGCCTTCACCTTTCCTTTAAAAAAAAGTCTTGTTTTACATTGAAAAAATCATCTTGTCTTTTTTTCCCCAATATCTCTATTCCATAGGGAATAGTAAAAAAGTAAATAAACATGTCCTATTGAAGAGTAAATGTTTTATTTACTGTTGTTGAAACAAATGAAATGTACAGATTTTAATCTTTTATTTATGTGACATGCTCATTTTCCATTGGCATCACCTCCCTGTTTGGTAATCATGAATGATTGTCACCACCACACCACATCACTGTGTATGCTACAGACATAAGCACTTTCTTCGTCTCTCTTTGTCTGCCTTACACAGAAATTATCCATGAGTAAAATTACCTAGGAAAGATGATACCAATAAAATCACAACTCACAAGTGCTATAGAAACTCTTGATAAGCACAATTATTAGCTGTGCACAAGAAACCATTAGGTGATGAGTCAGATAAGCAGGGCTGGTGATTTGACACAAACCGTAGTAGTACTCGGCATTATTTCTCATTCATTCTCTCTCTCTCTCTCTCTCTCTCTCTCTCTCTCTCTCTCTCTCTCTCTCTCACATACACACACACACACACACACACACACAGAATAACAGTGAGCATAAACAATGTTGTCAGAGGGATTAAACTGAATCCAGTCTATTTTACTTTTAACAAGTTTAAAAAATAACTTTAATATTCAATTTATTAGTAGTAACATTTGACCTGTGGCCCCCACACAAATGGTCAATGTTCACCAGGCTGTTGCAACACTATGGTGAACTAACACTATTAAAAGCAACATAGAACTACTATGGTATTTAAAGCAAGAGAGAAGCATGGTCAGATGTATAGTTTGGATATGTCTTTAGAAGCAGATGGAGTCTGGAATAGAAAGAAAAGAAAGGCTTACCATGCTGTATTAAAATTCAAGAAAGATAGGATGTGGATCTGTACCACAGGGTACTGGAAATGCCAGCATCCTGGCCAAACATTTCTGCAGCATGGCTCCAGGAACTCTACACTTGTAAATGGAGCTCCTTGAAAGATTCAAGCAAGGCAAGCTAGCTGACCAAGAGAACTTTCTGCTTTTCAGGTCCCTCTAATTTTGAAGAGCCTTATTATCCTGACTTATAAAGCAGAAAACTGACTATTAGAGGAGTATTTATGATTAAATTTAGAAGCTCAACAACAAGGGTCAAAAATCCAAATGGGATTTGTAGGTACAAGAGTTTGTCTTAATTTAGAAAAAGGTTAGAGAGTCTGTTTGATTTTTCCTCCGAACTACCATTGTCTCTATAAAAGTATGATTATACTGCTAGATAGAAAGGTACAAACATTTGTAGAACCAGAAACCACTTTCACAGGGCATCATTTAACATGTCATTCACTAGAATCACTTCTGCTCCCCTCACCCCTGTCAACACAGGACAGTCATTGACTCATAAAAGAGGTTGTTAAGAATTGCCATATCAAAAGACAAATTTGATGTCTATGACAAACTATTGTATGGGGTACAGCAGATTTCTCTCTGGAGGTACAGATGAGTCAAAAAGTACATTAAAGTGGTTATAAGAAAATATGTTGAGTGAAACACTTTGTGATGATGACCCTGGAATCATAGAGCCCAGGTTCAACACAGGATCCTTAAGTGATTGATCAGGGTCAGTCAGGTCTCTGGCAGATTAACTGTATTTTGGTTTGGTCATCCACGAAAGTAGAAAATAAAAAGTCTCCATATTGGCGCACTCTGGTGCTTAGTTAGCTGCTTTCAGGTGAGTGCGCAGATCACATATCCCAGGGACCTGGCTTTAAGACCCAGGCCCAGGGTGAAAACCAAGATGAACAACTAAATAAAAGAATGCTTCTTACTGCTAGCATTTCTGCTTGTCTCTGCTCAACTTCATTCCTGCCTACACCTTTCCTTTCAAAAAATAGAAGCCCCCATATCATGAGAGCTTACTATGAAAATTAAATTATATTCATGTAAAATCCAGACCCCTGTGTCTGGGAGAGAGGAAGAGAAGAGGATGCTGCTGACGTGAAGGTGATGATGTATGTGATTCAGCATATCACAAAGAGAAAGTGTCAATGTGGCAAATCCATGATAATTTTTTTTTAAGAAAATGATCACTTACTCACTAAACAATAATTCTTAAGGTTGCAGAACCAGTCTATCTCCCTCCCTACAAAAGGAGCACAAACAAAGAAGAGCAAACAACCCCCAAATCAAAAGACTCCTCAAGAGGAGGAGGGTGTCAACAGAAAAGAAAAAGGAGTTGATGAAAAGAACACAGGTGCATCATGATCAAGTCTGGTTAAAGATAATTGTAGAACACCCTTGCTCTTACTTTACTGCTTTTAGGATCAGAAATTTCTGTGGATTTCCTGAGTATTTGATAACTGCATTGTTATCTTCAGAAGGCTTCCAGGTCCCAGACGGAAAGAAAATTCATAAGATTTGGCTAATGATCAATTTTTTAAAAGTAGGTTGTGGCTATAAATTATTACTGGTGGTGAAAATAAAATTTTAGGATGATTGTCCAGTTGGTTATAGTTTACAAGAAGGAAGAAGATTTAATAGACTTTAAGGGACACACAGGAGAAAACACCCAGCACAATCTTCCAAGGAAATTTTCATGTGGCATAAAGATGCATAATAACCCAATAGGCAAAACAGTTGATTAGGTGGTACTGTGTCAAATCAACACAGTTCAGTAGATTAAACTCAGGTGACACATATTTCTAAGATATTTATGGGCAACTAAATCAGCTAAGATAAAGATTCCCAAATTACTTATACCAAAATAGAAAATCTTGCAAACACCAATGCCAAATTTCATGCTAACATTCAATATAATTTTAGAAATTTCAGAAATAACAGATTGTAAAACAAATGTGTTTGCTCCCAGCAAGTGAAATCTTGCCACCTCAGTCAGCTAAGACAGTGACATGGCAGTTTGAAATTTATTTAGAGGGAGACACAGGATGGAAGTGGAATTGAAAATCAAGACAATGACTTTCTTTCAGATATATATCTCAGCTGATACCTTTTTTCTTGGAGTTAGTCATGCTAATTACACTAAGTCAAACAGTAAAGATATTAAGAGGACCAGTCTCTTAAATAATATCACGTTAATTAAAAGATTTTTAAAATCTTGCCTCTTACATATTTGAGAACTAGGAAAATGCATTTTAAAATACATGTTTGTATTCAAAACCTGCCTGTTGTCTAATCTCCATTCCACAGCAAGCCTAGCCCTGGTACCTGCATGCAGAATAATGGAATGCTCCGTACCTCCTTAAAGCTCACTTTTTAAAGACCAGAGTTAGAGTTCAATATTTAAATTTTGCTATCTTGAATTTTAAAACCAACTATTAAGGACCTATTGAAGTGGGAAGCTTTCATGTCAAGATTTACAGCTCATTTATTAAAAACACATCAACAATATATTTCCACTGGGTTTATATTAGAAACAATGCCAGCATCAGGACATTTGTATCTGCCGTAAATGGTAACTGAATATCTGAGGGGTGTGATTTATAGCAATACTAGAACAAGAGCCTTAGAAAATTTGGTGTCAAGCTACATGGGATATTTTCAAATGGCTTTGTTATAAAGAAATCCGAAAGAAAAAAAAAAGAGAAAATAATCAGCGAAGGTTTAAATGTCAACTTTAGTCACTGAATGAGTCATCTTTGTTTCATCCGAGTCTGGCTGCTGCTAATAGTACTGCGTAGAATTTCCCCTGTAATGCAGGATTAGCTCAAACCAAAGGTACAGGGGGAATACACACAGGGGCACAGGATGCTGAAGATATTTTTCCAACAAACAATTTCATTTGGCAATTTTCTTCTTCCACAAACAGAGATATCACCAGCTTAAACATTAATTTTTAGGACTCACCATATCATCCATGTCCCCAAGATAGCAGTCACATATTTTCCAGATGATGGTCAGGTCCATGTTCCATGTGCCCAGAGACAAGCAAAAAGAGGAGAAAAAATAGTTTAGAAATAAATCAACAACTGATGGTAACTTACCCCCATGCTAAGCATGATAATAAGTATTCCCTCTTTTCTAGAAACTGCTCCACTAACAAGACACTGTGGGTTAAGGAAAATGCTGCTATAGAACAAGGTAGATAATTCATGAGAAACCCAAAGGGATCTCTCATTAACATTTTCACTTAGCAGTTGCAAATAAGAGAAAACACATGCAAGCCACATTTGAATATATAATAGATGTTTCCAGAAAGATGCTATGAAAGAGTTATATGAGCATAGAGCAACATAAAGATAATTAAAGCAAGTCTGAACTAGAATGGAGCAGGGAGAACTGGTGCAGGTAGACTTAAGTTGACTCAAAATTATAATCAGAAAACCCACTAAAATTATTTACACATTCCAAAAAGCATTTGACTAAAAATAATTATAATTATATACTCTCGAAGAATGTAAATTATAACTTATTTTAGATATAGTACAGGCAAAAATCAGACTAGAATTTGAATTCTTCAAAGAACGGAACAAAGATGTAAGTTGTCGTACCATTATTTTTTTTAATAGAGGCCTAGGGAAAAAATTACATCACACAGGATTTCTAGGATACATTGCTTTTGACTCCTACAAGCCATCATAAATGCTCTAGTAGAGGAGAAATTTCACAACATAAAATCACATAAAACATATTTTCAGGTAGATAGAACTCCCAAAGTGAAACTTTATGTAAAACAGCTCATCTGTCATAGGCTTTCTGCATGAGCAGTCACCTTGGAAAATAAGGCCATGCCAAGGTCATGCTATAGGAATGCTGTGATCCTTGGATTCACTGGGGCCTCCAGGGTCTCTGCCTAATAGACATATGCTACTAATTGGTTCCACCAAAAGCTACTGTGAACTCAGAAGACTTGGAAGCAGGGTCTTGAAGAGATCTTTGTATACCCATGTTCAAAACAGTGTTGTATACAATTGTCCAAAAGTGGGAACAACCCAAATGTGCATTGAGGGATAAATGAACAGACTACATGTGGTATATACATATAATGGAATATTATTCAGCTTCAAAAAGGAATGGAATTTTGACACTTGCCACAATGTAGATGGAACTTGAGGACATTATAAGTGAAATAAGCAAGTCACAAAAGGACAAGTACTGCATGATTCTATTTCTGTGAGGTACTTAGAATAGTCAGTCATAGAGACAGAAAATAGAGTGGTAGCTGCCAGCAGTTGGGAGAAGACAGAAATTGAAAGTTGATTTTTTATGGGAAGAAGAGTTCTGGAGATTAGTTTTACAATAATGTAAATGTATATACACTGCTGAAATAAAAAGAACAATGTTGTACTGTATGCTTAAAAATGGTTAAGGTGGTAAGCGAATGTTATATATATTTAATACAATTACAACCAAAAAACCTGCTGTCTGGAATGGTTCTTGGAATAGTTTGGCTAATAGATTGGCTACCCAATCTTCAAAACAAAGAACGATTAAGAGCATAAATTAACACTTGATACAAAGTGTTCAAAAGACTGCAGTTTGTAACAAAGAAGAAGGAATTCAAGAAATTTGGTTTTCTCACTGCAGATGGCAGGATTAGAGTAGTGGCTCACAAGACAGTGGAAGAAAATCATGACATGCAGCTTCAAAGACCAGAGATGAACCAGGTGTCAGCACTCACTTCACAGCTCTCAAAGAACACAGTCGTCTCCCATTCCAACCAAGTTTACTGATACCTTGAAAAGCAACCATTCAAGATCTTCCTAAAGTTCATTAGATGTTCAAACATTTTAATGACTTGAGCTGTGGGTAGCATTTTGATTAATCTACTCTCCTTAGTCCTGATAACGTACAGTGAACTTTCTTCTTATTGTAGACATACCACCTTTTATTATACTGGCCGAAGAACTCAGTTGATCCTTTAGTGTACATTAACTTTTTCTATTTGCTAAAGAATGAGAAGAGGTAATACACAAGTGCACACCTGAATCACTATAATGGAAGTAACCTTAAATACCTGCTTTTGATCACCTTTTGCACATAATTTCTGCTGCCACTTCCCCATGTACATGTCTCCCCTCACTTGAGGGGAGACAACTCACTTATGGGAAGAACGTAGGGAATCTGAGGTATGGATTCAATGGTCCTTTAAGGAACTAAGTGACCTTGAGCAAGCCACTAAGCATCTCTATTTCCTGGAGTGAAAAATGAGACTAATAGACACATTGGTTTTTTCATAGCTTTAGGGTAGAGATTCAATGTAAGGAAGCTTGATTAAGACCTCTGGGGAGCACAGAGCCAGAATGTGCAGTGAAAGTTTTCAGAAGTTACTACATGATATATGATATCTCACCCTCCGTTTCTAATAAAAAATAAAACAGCATAAGAAACTTCAATTTTAACCTTATAATTTAATAAACAGTATATACTATATACAAAAATTTCTATTTACAATGATGTATACTTTAAACTTATATCATGTTATGATGCAATGTTCATGACTACTCTTTATCCTACATTATTTTTTTTAAAAAAGCATAATTCATCTTTATAGAAATATTTATGCTAACATAGAATGGACATCTATTGTTATTTTTCAGGAAATTAAATATTTGTTAAATTTCTCAGTTATAATTTCTGTGCAGCAAATACTAATAGGCATAACATGCATAAACAAAAGTGCTTAGCTGTGCTCATTTTTAAGAATACATAGGGGTCTTGAAACCCAAATGCTTGAGAACCTGCATCTAAAACTGATATCGGGAAGACAAATGAGGCACTGCCCCAGCAACCCCATGCAGCATTCTGGTCTTCCTCTAAGAGCAATGGAAAGCTAGTCCATGCTTGTAAGGAGGCTTCATTCACAGCCTCTTTCACTGTATCTGATAGTGGTTTGAATTATTCATTGTTCAGATGCCTTTTCCACTCTATAATAATTCATTTCAAAAATGAATTCCTAAAACTATCATAAAGCTCCATCACCCTATAGTGAATCTTAAGGTTTTTTTTTGTTTTTTGTTTTTTTAAAGTAACTTCCTTACAAGGTCAGATGCAGTGTCTGCACTGTGCTTATCTTTAAAAACTGACTTTATGGTTAATTTGAAGGTGGGAAATGTGTAAAGATGAGCTTACTATTATCTCTCAATATCAGTAACCCATATTCTGGTGTGTTGAGAGTCAGTGCTCATGTTTTAGGGTTGTCCCATGGGGCAGGAGGAAATTGAACTCCCAGAAAAGATGGCCCACTCTAAACTCAGTAAAACTCTCCTGTGCTGCTTGGAAATCACTTGTGTCCTCCTTTGCCCTGTGCTCTCTCCTGGGAAGTGTTGCAAACTTTATCCTATCTTAAGTCCTTTCAGCAGGCCCTTCATTCTTAGAGAAAAACCTCATTTCTCTCTTCACCAAGAAGCTAGAGGAAGAATATGATGGAGTTAGTATTCAAGCATGAAGACTATAAAATTTATGAGTTGTAACTTTACTGTTGGCAAGATAAAAATAATTGCTTTAATATGCAGTTTCCAGGAATAAATAGCAACTGAAAGCTTGATTATGACGTTAATAACAAGAAAAATAATTGTATGTTAGCAAAATCAGTGAGAAAAGATAGATTTAAGTCATGTCAAGGTAAGGGAATGTATGTGAAGACAAACTATGGAAGGTAGCCAGGAGACAAGGCTAGTCACAGCAGATATTTTTATCAAAGTACATTCTCCAGGGACATCTTCTAGAACAGCATGATTGAGGGAACAATCTGCACCTTAAAGGAAGCAACTGATAAGGTGTCAGAACACTGCGCCAAGATAGCATGGCAAAATATCAAGAGGAAAGAACTTTAAAAAACGGTGCTTGATGATGATGAAGATGAAAATGATGATGATGATGATGATGATGATGCGATGATATTTGAGGGGTATAAAGGACCAAGGAGGGAAATGGTATGACTTCATAGGCATGGTCTGTCTTTTTTTAATGGACTTTGACTTGAGTAAGTCACTTACTCTTCGTAAGTCTTGACAACTGTAATGAGCAATGTCTCTTACCATTACATATGACAGAGTTGTAAAGATCAGAAATAAAGACGTTTCAGCTCTCAGATCACAATACTTGGTGTAGGAATGCCCTGTTAGAGTAGCAGTTAAGTCAGCCATTTTGAAAGAGTGCAGTTCATGTACATTCCAAGGACCTGGGTTCACATCCCAAGTTTTAGGGGAGCAACAAATGTGAACAACAAATAAAAATTAAAATAAAATACTTTTTCCTCCTTTCTCTTCCTGACTGCCTACTCACTTTCATTCCTGCCTGTACCTTTCCTTTAAAAAAAAAAAAAAAAAAAGAACACTTGGTGCATAGCAGACCCTCAGTAAATGGAAATTATTTTTCTCTTGTCTCTTCATCTTTTGTTTCTGATCACAACTGGCCATCCAGAGTTGCTCAACTTTTATATAACTATGATGTACATGAACACAAAAAGATAATTATAAAAAAGGAGAAACAGAGAGTGAATATACATAGTGAAGATGGTCATCTGTAATTAATGAATATATTTAAAAAATAATGCTTCCATTAATGATTTGGTTTTGCTTTACTCCCTGATATTTAACACTGGATATGTTAACTCAACGTATTTGTCTTCTAAAAACTTCTTCAACTTTAACCTTTGTCTAGAATCTGTCTGTGATTGCATCTACCCTATTCTAATGGCTTCTCCTTATTCCCTTTTCTCCAGGGACAATCCTTTTCTGAGTTGTGGAATCTTACTCTCTTCACTGTCCAGTAGATTCTGGATTTACTGTCTTGTCTGCCCAGATTCTGTTTCCCCAGTTCTCCTCTAGCATCTCAACTCCTCCTTCTAGGGGCTTCTTGATTTTCTTTCCCTGGGTCCCCCCTACTCCCCACCTGTGTTCACTCTGAAGCCTCCCTTTTATCCTAAGGAGGGCTAGGTGCATCATGGTCACTCAGTTGCCTTACAGAGAAATACTATGGCACATAGTCCCATACCGTGCCTGCATCTCTCTTTCCTGCCACTTTTATACTTCCTGTTTGACACGGTCACCAGGGTTACTCTGTCTCAAACCCACTACCGGTACTCTTGCCTCTCCATTTCCACTTTCTACCACTCAACATTTCTCTGACCCCAAAGGCCTACTTTCCCTTCAAGCCCAGGGTGAACACTGCTTCCCCTTGAGGCCTCCCTATTCTTTCAGTCAAAATTCTCTCTCAAAAATTGCAATAATCACTTAAAATTCTGCATAAAATGCCTTTATTGTGCATTCATGTCATACATACAGATAGACTTGTCTAAGCTATAAAGCATAATAAGATGAGCACGTGTGAACTCATAACCTAGTTTAATAACTACAATATTGACAATATTCTTTTTTCTGTCTCTCTCCACATTGGTTTTCTCAATGTTGTTAAGTTTAGCAAGGTTTTGAGTTTTATAGTATTCAACCTTCTGTAACTCTTTCTTGATCGACAACTGACCAATTGATCATAGGCAGATGTGGTTGATTTATAGCTTCATTCAATTTTAGGGGTAATGGAATATCCTATTTTATGAACATGTCATCATTTATTTATCCATCTCCTGTTCATAGACATTTTTAGCTTTTAATTTCTTGCTATTATGGATATTTTTGAAACCTGTTAGTCTGACAGTTTCTCAATGGTATTTAATAATATACAGAATCACTATATTGGAAAATGTACATATTTTCACAAGATAATTGTTATTATCAATTTACCTTCCTATCTTCAGTGATGTATACAATTTAATATTTTCATAAAATTATCTTTTGAAGCTCATCATTATTACTCTTTATTTATATCATGCTTATTGATGTTGATATACTTCTCTAAGTAACATATTTTATTCACATTTTTATTCCTGTGACCTATATTAGAGCCTTGTTTGTAAAAAAAAAAATCCTGCATTTGAGTAAAAAGGCTTTCTAATTTTTAATACAAATAGTATGAAGGATCATGGGATCAATCCTTGGCACAAATATGATTAATTTAATCATATGCTTACCTACTATTACCAAGTTAGATATAAAAAAACTAGGAAAAGGGTAGTTTCACTGGAGAAAGTACAAAAGTAATAAATTTGGACAAAGGAATATATTTGGGGAAGAAGAAAGCCTCACTGTGAGCACAACAGTGAAACATAGAATAACATCCAGACACCAGAGCCCAGAGAAATGGGCACTAGAAGGTAGATGGGAATTCAGGGAGTGGCACAGCACAAGAGATAGCCAAACAGTTCCCTTAGGCTATCTAAGCTGTGAAGCGCCACCTGGCTTTCTACTCTGAAGCCTCACAGCTGGTTACTTAGAGTTGTGAAATTTAATCATAACATAGATTGAAGATAGCCAGTCTGGAAGCCTAACCCTAAAGTTTTAACATCTTTTTTCAGAGCAAATAATTCAAAATTCTGAACAATAACTGACAAATGCTCTTTTGGAAAAATGACTGATCTGTAAAATGTGGAATGTCTATATTCAGAAAGTAGCTCTGCCTTTTATCACTAGGCTCTTTCTCACCCCTAAGGCTGAAAAAAGCCAGAGGCTGAAGAAGCACTCCAAAGCTCTTGAAAACAAAACGCAAGACATCCATTAAATGATGCTTTGATCATGGCTTGCCTTCGGTTTTGAAAAATAACTTTGAAAAGGAATGCCAAAGCTTCTCAAAGTATGAGATAGGAATGCATTCTTTACGGAGGATGGTAAAAAGTTTAAAAGACCTGAGCTCAAAAAAGAAGAAGACCACATCAGCAACATTGCTTTAACCAGTATCTAAAGGTCGCACTGTGCTACTCAAGTTTTCGTGGGAAAGTTTCTCCCCCAGGTGAAAGTAGTTGAAAACCAAAAGACTTCAAGACATTCAGAGGTCATTGAACTTGTGCTATCCACCTCCTTGATGCTGGCTTTTGCATTACATGCAAATGGATACTTTAGTAGGTCAATGCCAACAAGAAGATTCCTGAATTCAGTGTGTCTCTTTGTGAACAGAGGAGTCATCAAAAAGTGGGTAAGAAAAACAACATAAATCTTGAGCCAGCAACCCCATATGGACACATTCAGCTTCTCTCTACAACCACAAAACCATCCAACCATCAAGAAAAGAACGGTGTGGAACAGAACTACTTCCAGTCCTGGTAGAATGCATGCTCTCACAGCACTCTATTTGGTGTTAAATAGATAATCAGACTATTTGCTGAAATTACAGGGAGAGGTTGAATAGAGAAAGAGATCCTTCAAATATTATTCTAATGAACTCAGTCGCTTAAACACTTGTTTTGTTTTGTTTTAATACCTGAACAGATGTGCTCTGATTTCTGAGGACACAGTGCAAAATTAAGGCACTCCGTTTGCATTCATTGAACACCTAATATGTGCTCCATGTAAAAGGGAAGCTCTACAAAAATCTGGCTCTTGGCTTTAAAGAGAGTTTGGGGTGATGGGGTTTGGAGTAATGTTCAGAGGCAATGGACAGAAAAGGAAGAGAGCACTTATTTGATTAATTTCCTGTGAGTACAATGCAACTTGTTCCATTGAGTCCATGATATACACTTTCACTTTCATTCACATCCAACACAATGAAATATAATGTGAAGAAATAATCCTTTACCTTTTCCTGTTTTTTCTAGTGTCCACTCTTTTCCCTAATCTTGCAAATATTAAAATTTTGATCAGAGTGATAATTTTATGGGTCAAACATATTTTCCCAGATCAACTCATTTTCAAGCAGTAAGTTAACCACACTCCATGGAAAGTCACCAGTGGTTCAGTCAGCTGTGCTTTGAAGCATCATATAAGCAGCTCACAGTGAAAGCCACTTGTACGTGCCAGCCTGGCCTCCTGGACTTCTGTCTCCCACTAGATGATGCAAGCAAGTCAGATGTAACCAACTACTTTCCTTTTGCAAATAGGAGATAGAAGAAAGCATTTTAAGAGAAATTATACTTAAGCCTGTATTTGTCATTCCAACAGATTTTCAGGGGTACCTCCACAGTGATGCTTTGTAAAGATTACCCAGAACCTCTTTGAAATCATCCAAATCAGTGAGAAGTGAAAGGAGAGGAAAATAAGATGAAAATCTGTGTCACATGGTAACACAGTGAAAGTGCTAAGCCAACTCAGAAAAACAATAGATTAACTGTCATCAGGTTAATGTGATCAATTATCCAGAGAACAGAAGCTATATTATCTGGCCCTATGATTATGGTTGTTATTAAATAATTTTTTAGTAGTTTTTATAAAGCAGACCTTATGCAACATGGTATTTTCATTTTCTCATGGCAAATTGTTTTTCAGTAACATTGAGCTGTAAAAACTATAGTGAAGTTTATGCTTTGCTGTCAAGGTTTAAAAAACACACTGTTTTGAATCTATAATGATGCTTTAGGAGCGTAGATTTGAAAGCTTGAAGCAACTGTAACTCCGTCATAAAGATGAATAAATTGTCATCCAGGGAAATTAAGTGACGATGAACCCATGATCTAGAAAATTACATCATTGCTTATTTCTCCTGAGACGTTCTTACTTATCTTTAACTGCATAGTAGGGAGACCAAAGCTACACTTAAGATAAAATACTACCTGAAGTAACCACAAAGATAATAGTATATTAATATATTTGGCACACCCTGGTGGCTTAAATGGTTAAGTCCACCAGGCACAGTCCACAATATATCCCAGGGACTCTGGTTTGCAACCCAGGGTGGGGGAAGAAGAGGCAACCAAGATGATGAATGACTAAATAAAAATATATCAAATGCCATCATCCCTCTTTCTGCTTGCCTTTATTCCTGTTTGCAACTTTTCTTTAAAAAATAAAAGTATATTCATATAAAGTATGATATATAAAACCAAATATGATACTTTTTCACTTAGTGAAAAGTTTGATAACTGGGTCACACATATGCATAAGCAGCATTACTCATTGCTACATTACCTAATTCATTTTAATCTTTAATATATTTTTCCAAGGAAGCGAATAGCTAAGAATAGCACAAATTACTCATCCTTTATAAATACAATGTAGATGATGTTATAGCAAGAATTTATATACCAGGATTCATAATTTTTGTGAGAGTAAAGTATCTAAGCCATCTAATCTTTCAGGAAAAAAAAGGTCTACACATTTGTAACTTGTGTTATTCCAATATCTAATCATAAGGAAAAAATAAGGAGTGCCCTAGGAAAGAGCCTGGGTCAAGGGAGAAGACAGTGAAGGAACAAACCTTGGTTCAATGTTCAGGTTTGGATACAGTATTAAGTACAGTCTTCCTAGCTGGCCATCCAACTTTCTGTTCTCTCGTGCCATCAAACTTCTTCCACCCATAGAGTAAGCTTTCTATATCTAAACTCCTAGTATTACTCTTCTGCATAAAATCCTTCCATGGTTCCCACTGTCTAGTTGATATGCTGTGAGATTGCATAAACTTACAAGTTGGGGGTACCTGTTTAAGCACTTATGGGATTATGCCTGCATTGTATATGAAGATGTGTGAGCTATAATAGAGTGTAAAATGTCTTGCTTAGCCTTCCATTCAAGATCAGATGCTCATGTCAGAGATCTCAGTGAAAGAGTTGATTCTCTTTAATTGCAGAATCCAACACATTCTCTGCTCTCTGGTGATGTCGCTGGATCTCATGGGGCTGCAGGAATAACACAGAGGCCTGAGCAGTGATCTAGAACCTGCATCCAATCTAGACCTCAGGAAAGCTAAAGAACATATCGCCTGCTGGAAGTTTGGGTGTGTCTGTTGCGTTCAAGCCCATAGTGAATTTAGTGGTTTCCATTGGTGACTCTGGGATCTGTGATGCTGTGTCACTGAGGTAGTTAGAATAACAGTAAGTGAAAATAGTGGGGTACAGACATCAAATGAGAAGATACAGTACTGTCAGAAAGGGAGCACCCCAGGAATTCCTAAGGCCAGTTGAGAGAAATCTGACTCTAGTTAAAATTGCCATCATTGCAAGTGGTGTCAAAGAAATATAGTTGCATTACAGTGATTAAGCTGTTTGGTCTGGAAAACATGGGTTAACCTTTCATCACTATAAATTAAACTAGTATTAAAAAAACAGATCATTTCTGTCCATTGGAAAAAAAGGAAGTAAAGAAGTTTTACCTAATTATCTTGGTAATTAAATGACCAAAGTAGATCACTTTAAGATTATGGAGTCTAAATCAATTTGTCGTGGATTATTTTAGTAAAGACAGAAAAAATGTCTATGATACTTATTTTAACAATATGAATGATATTGAGGGGCACATCAAAAAATGAAACTTTCTATTTGATTTTGAAATGCAGAAGCATTTTGCAGTAGGATTATCAAGTTTATCTTCCTAATAGTAACTTGCTTTGGTTATTATATTTTTCAATGTGAAAAATGGCACGGAGAGAATTACATTTAAATATACTCAGGACTAAAGTCTACTTCTTAAAATGATTTAAAAAATAAATAGACATAGTCAGGGTAGAAGTTTGAAACAATTATTGAGAGCATAACTGATTTTTTAAATATGAATTTTCATACTAAAACACATATTATTAAATATATATCATATGACAAAAAGGAATAGGTACACTTGGAATCCTTACTATATTCCAGACATTTTATATATATTATTTCTTGGTCTTGTAAAAATTCTGTTGGGTAGGTATTACTAAAGTAGTTTTGCAGAAGTAGAAACTAGAAAATGGAGATGATTTGTCCCCAGACATTCAGCTTGAACCTGATACTAAAGCACTGCTGTGAGCATGGCAACTTACGATTTCATTTGCACCCAAATCCTCATGACAGAATCTCTTTCTAAGGGAATCCAAACTAGAATAACACAGAGACATTGCTGTGTGTATGGGAGGAGAGCAGACACTTAATTCAGAGGTCAGTGGAAGGTAGGGAGAACAGTTGTCCCAAAATTACTTTATTTAAACAATGTTTAAGAATCTACTTGTAAGACCATGATGAAAGGGGTGTTTGAAGAACCGCATGAAAGTAAAACTTTGAGATACAGAAGAAAAAATGTTCCCATGGAAGTGTTCACACCTGGGCATGTTTTCCCCTTTGTCCAGTAAGAGAGCAACCTTAGACTCCCTATCCATTGAGATGTGTACTGAACATAATAGTAGGGCTATCTCGTTCATTTTATATCATATCACTATGCTTTTTCTACTCTTTAAGGTTTGCAGACTACATATTTTTAAACATTATCATTTTGTATAGATATTTTCCTATTCTCAATAAAACTAAAAAGGGCATCCAATGTCAAAGAAGCAATTGTGGTGGAATGCAAATATATCTTAATCGTTTTAAAATGCACCTCTATATTATACAAATGGTCATTGCCCACAAAGACTCCTGGTTTGATGATTTAGCTCTGCAGAATGTCGCTGCCGTTGGGGTAAAGAAATAAATTCTCTCTTTAAAAATGAATGCAAGTTTCCAATTAAATATTTGCTTATTTGAGTTAGTTCTTGTGATACACTGTATTTTTATCTGGAAGGGGTTACAGAGATTTACATGGCATAATGCTTTTTTTTTAATTATCAGACAAGTAATGAAGTGAGTGTCACTTTATGATGCCATTTAGTTTTTTTCATCCACACTGTGATGTGGGGAATGCTCTTAATTCTATTTGCTAATGAGGGAGCTGTGACTGAGAGAGACTAGATAAGCTGTCAGAACAACTTGGCTTGGAACCATATCCTGATAGGAATCACACGTGTGGCCAATGTTTTCACATAGTGATGACCAACATCTTTTCTATTTTGTAACATATTATGTAAAGTTTAGGAACACCATGTGTCAAATCTATATAGCATACATACAACAACTCTTGATCACTTACATCAATTGCTCATGTTTCAGAAGAGATTTGAGTATATAATTGTAACATAATTAACTTAAAAACATTAGTACCCTATTCTTCTATTTGCTCATACTTTGTTGAGTGTGGGCTGCTTATAACTATCTGACAAGGATAGATTCATCTTCTCAAGTCTGAAGGCCATATATTAAGACTAGTTGGATGCATTTCTGTTCCTGGAATATGGAAACTGGCAAGCTTTTTATAATAATTTGTTTCTCCACCTGTCCTCAAACATGGTATACACATGAGGAATGGTTTAATCGTTTCTTTCTTCTAGATCAGAACCATTTGAACAACTACCCACGCTAATTAACACACGTAGGATTATATTTTATAAATCAGGAAGCCATAATAGAAAACAGATAAAAAGAGATTCGAGAAAAGACAAATTCATAAGCTCCAAATCAAGAATTCTTTCACATATTTCTGAATGCATCGAGCATTTTGTGGGCATCTTGCCCAGCATGACTTGTTTTTCTTTCTGCCCTGTCATCAACGTGCCTCTCCATATTTTAGTCTGTGTCTGAGAGTTCTGTCCAATTCACAGGACAATAAACTCATCTCTACAATGAAGAATATTAATAATTATTCAGATTCTCCCAGCAACTGAAGTGTAAATCATTCCCATCATTAGACAAAAATGAGGTGGAATGGTTTGTGATGTTTCCAGATAATTGCCTTTTTCTACATTGCCAGAAAGACCCAATGAAGGTCTGGTTACTTCCTCCTCATATTGACTTGACTTGGGTTCAGAACATCTTCCTTCGACCACTGCCCTTCTCAGCTGCCACCATGCAATCGATTATTCATTCATTGAAACAACATTGAGTCCTCAGTCTGGACACCATTTAGTGGTAAATACAAAGATAAATAAGCTTTCCATCAACAAGTACACCCTAAAAACAAAACATAGGGCACACATCCTGAAAGGGAATAAAGAGCTCCAGAAGGAAATATGAGAATGAGGCCTGCTGAGAATGATCAAGAAAAACTTCATGAGGGAGATGACATTTCACATGGACCTTGAAAAACTGGTAGAATTTTGTGAAGTTGAGTAAGGAAGGGCATTTCAGGACAAAGAAATAAATCCTAAAAGAAAACAGAGAAGACGATAATAGGTTCCTATTGCGGCTGGCTGGAGATAAGACAAATGTAGATCACAGAGAGCAAACACAGGATCCTGAATAAGATCTTATTGATTTAGATCTTATTTAGGAAATCAGAGAGACGAGGTTTGGAGCTGGGGAATGATATAACCAAAGTGAACTGTAAAAGGTTAAGAATGGAGGTGGAAGCTAGGGGTAGTGGGATGAGATTGAACTACCACAGTGGTCTAAGTGCGAGGTGACAAGGGTGGGTGGGACACACTGGGTTTCTGATAATATCATAGAAAGAAAGTGACAGTGACCACAGCACAGCCACTGACATTCCTGTGTTGTGTGTTGGTAGGGGAAGAATGTGAGAAGGAGAAAGCATAAAAAAATGAAGACCTCATGAAGTAGAGGTTTGGTCTGTTGCCTTTGGTTGCCGCAATCCATATACACCCCAAAGACAAGGGTTTGGGTTTCCAGTCAGGGATACAGCCAAGATGAGCAACTAAATAAATAAAGTGCTTCTTCCTCCTTTCTCTTCCCACCTGCTCTTTTTCTTAAAAAAAAAAGTTAGTATTTAAAAAATTATTAAAAATGAAAACCAGTTTTCCCAGGGCATGTTCTGGGATAAGGGAAGAAAGGAATGAAATTAATTAAAATTTTAGGTCTATTTAGAGTTGATTGTGGAATAGTTGTATAGAAATACCTACTTGGCAGTTGGAAATGTGAAACTAGATTTCTTATGGAGGTTGAAGATAAAGATCTGGCAATAATTCATTCAGCCATCTTAACATTCCTGGTTCTAGAAAGCCAGAAATTTGCTGCCAGGGCACCTGACCTAAACGTCAGACTGGTGTCTGTGTTCTGCACGTCGCTGACTCCTCTCCAGGAAGCGTTCTGATCCCTGATTTACCAACCAGGCTGCTGTGGCTCAGGAACATTATACAACGTGCCGGAGTCAGCAGAGATATGACTCAGTTCCGGACCACATGCTTGTTTTCCCACCACACGGAAATAATAGCTCCCTTCCTCCTTTCATTTCAGAGTTCCCAGTGGAAGTACTACCATGCATTCTTTTGCCCATTCATAATTTTTCTCTGGTTCTAATCTTCCTTCAGTCTGATTCACTGAAATTTTTCCTAATAGGCCCCAATTTGTCAGTGCCATTCCCAATCTTATCACTGCTTTTAACCTAGTTAGCCATCACGTTCTCAAGATAGTGTACTTTAACTCCATGTCTTGGACTCTTTCCATAATCCCACCTGGCCATGATCTCTTGGTTTTGGGCTTTGTGACTTGCAGTGCTTCAGACCCAAGCTGGACATCTATCAACCTACATTTTTTTTTTAAAGGAAAGATGCAGTAGGAATGAATATAAGCAGACAGGCTGGAAGAGAGGAGAATGAAGCACTTTATTTTATTTAGTTGTGCCTCTTGGTTGTTCGCCTGGCCTGGGATACAAACCCAGGTCTTGGGATGTATGTGGACTGCACTTAGGCTGCAGGTAGTTGACCAAAGCACTACTCCAGCAGGGCGCATCCAGACCTACAGTTTTACAGGACATGTCACCATGACACCAAAAGCCCCCACATAAAAGCCTTGTATGCTATTCAAGTAGCAGTAAAACAAAGCAAATTATTTCCTTTTTCTCAGCAATTTGGTGGCTACTTTGATTTCTATACTGCAGTTTCTTCTACTCCCTGGCAAAATAACAAATCGCAAACTTTCTAACAGCTCTATATATTTCCCTGTTACTGCGAAGATTTGATTTAATAATTTTTAAAATCTGTAGCCTCTTTAACCACTCTTCCCTTAAAGTCATAGCTTCCAATTAATTGTGTTGTTATTCTTGGTTAATTTGTCTGTAACAGAAAGCTCTCTGTTCCAAGTTCTAGGTCTCACACTTTCCTTATGCAAGATAACTCTGAAGTCATAAATGAATTCTCATAGTATGGCAGGTGAAAATTATTATCTTCCTTACAGATGAGGAAGTGGCTGTCCATTCCATTCCCTGGATCATCTTAATGAATCACTCACTGGCCTGACTTAAAGTTTTACAGAGATCATCCCTGCTCTAGATTTTCTTTTTCTTTTTTTTTCCCCCAGAGGAAGCACGTCAACATTCAGTGTGTTGTGAGGAGAGTTGGAAATTTGGAATTTGCATGGCATGAAAAATATATGGCTCTTTGACCTGGGAAAGAGGAGAAACAGAAAGATATGGAGATAGTTCTGAAGTGTGGTGGGTGTGTAGGAGAGAGAAGACTGAGTGTTAAAGCTCTGGAGATGGAATCAGAGGGAATGAATCAATAGATTACCCTTCTAATTTCCTAATAGTCATTGCAATAGTCTTCTGAGAGAACTTCTCTACCTACAAATCCAAACCACAGGGCCCATTCTTTATGAGGTATCCCTTTCCATTGTCGCTTCAAATGTGGGATCACTTCACTGAAATCTCTTAATTTGCTCACAGACCTGTATAACAGCCCCCAAATCATGGGGTTTCCCGCCTTTGGATCACCAATTAAAATATGCGGGTAGAGGCCTTGTTTAACACCTACTGCATACCAGACCCTGGGGATAAAAGGATGAGAAAGACAGTCCTGCCCTCAATCACTTATATTTTAGTGAGATGATTATCTCCATTATTGGGATTGAGAGGTCATAGTCCACATATAAAATTTTAGTTTTACACCTCTTCTCGGAACAGAGATTGTTTTCCTGGTTCTAAGAAATCTGTGTGAAAGGCCTCTCTAGAAACCAATGTTACAAGACAGATCTTTAACCCCTTGGTGTCATTTAAGTGTGAGCTGTAATTGATCCAGCTGGGAACTGACTGTGGCAGGTAGGGGGAAGAAGGCCTGCAAGGTCATTTCAAATTCAGTCTGAATTTATATCCTTCGTCTTGTAAATTAAATGTAGAGATACCCCCCTTCACCTCCAATCCCAGTTTGAGAAAAGCAAGCATAGCCAAGCCCTTCCCTACTGTCCTATGAGAAATTCAGCATAGGAGCCCCCACACAGACCCTGCTCTGCCAGATTAGAATCTGTAGATTTAAATCAGAATTAGATTTAGTATTTACAGACGTTTCTACTTCATTTCTCAGATTCTGTCCCTTTCAGGTCCCAATCTTAATCCAGTGCATTTAAAAGGAAATTACACAGGATTTATCTACAAGCCGGGAAGAGTGAGGTGGCGAGGGCTTGAAAGCCAGGTCACCTCAAGCGAGTGGCTCCTAGGGTTGAGAGCAGTGCCTCGGTCAGAGTCAGCCTTGCCTGGGGATCTCTGGCGCTCTCCGCCACCACACAACTTCTCAACCAGTCAGATCTTACCGCTTTCCCTTTCCTGGTCTAGGACACCACCCTTGGTCCCAGAGGACCTCATCGTAAGCTCCCCAGGTTTTTCGGGCGCTGAAGCTTCACTCAGCAAAGCAAAAAGCCAAAGCCGCCGCGGGCTGGCCCAGAGAGTAGCCCAGGCAGCCTCTTGGCTGCTGCTTCCGAATTCACAGCGGCGGCTGCTGGGGCTGTCATCAGGCGGTGTGAACCCCGGCCTCAACTTCTAGAGCAACTAGGATGCGCTGGAACAGGTCTCATCCCCGACACGGTAGCCCACGCTGGTCCAGAATCCCCAGCTCTCGGGACCCTGGGGCTCCTGTTTGCAGCTTAGTGCCTGGCCACCCCACCTCCAGCGTAAAGCGCCCGCACCGGCCTGAGGGTTCCTAGCTCTTTGGCCTCGGAGTAGGACGCGCCAGTGGGAGTTTGGATGCTCAGTAGCCCCAAACTGGTCTTTACCAGTGACAAGACTCCCTCCCAGGAGTGCGGACCGCCTTCGTCAGCCTCCGCGCGAGGTGATGGAATGCCCTGCGAGGGGCGCTACTCTGGGTTTGAAAAATCGCCTCTTTAGCCTACGGAGCGCCTAGATCCCCAGCCCTCAACCGCCCGCCTCCTGCCACCCCCCCCCCAACCCCCTCCGCCACACACACACACAGGCCAGAGGATTTTCACCCAGTGGCTCGCCTCAGCGGAGGGGCCGGAGGAAGAGAGCCAGCGGCTCAGAGTTGCTGGGATGCCGCTGCACGACGCTACTAGCGTGGGGTAACCGGGCCCTGCGGTTCGCCCCGCAGGGAGAGCGGGTTCCTGCTCCTCCGCCTCCCGGAGTATTGAACACACACACACACACACACACACACACACACACACACACACACACACACACACACACACACCCTCACTCAAGCACTCGCTGCCTTCAGAACCCCAAGCCGCGGGTCCGGACGCGGAGGTCAGAGCCACTGTCCACTTTAAAGCAGGGACTGAAACGCCCCCCAAAAGACAGGGCTCGCGCCATTCTAGGAGACCGCCCAATTTCCCAGGGAGTGCAAAATCCAGTTTCTGAGATTTCTCTCCCTGGACCAACGCGTCAAGCTGCAGGGAGGCGGGGATGGACAGGTGGGAGCCTTAGAAAGCGAGCCTGTCTTCACCTTCGCCCTTCGCCCAGAGGACTGGCCACCCCACTCGTCTCCCGCGCACTGCCCGGGGCGAGGGGGCCGGACCCTGGGGCCTGCAACTCCCGCGAGGGCGGCGAGGGGAGTGACAGCAGCAACCGCTTGGCGTGTTGGCAAAGGCAAGGAATCTCGAATAGGCTGAGCTGCGGGCGCCGAGGGGTGGCGGCAAAGAGGCGGAGGAGTTGAAAGAGCCGAAAGAGATGACGTCCTCCAGCGCCTCTGGCTCAGTGGGACTGAGGATTCGTGCGCTCGCCCCGCCGGCGTGCTCACTCCTGGGGTTTGCAGAGGCGCCGCGCCCGGCTACCGCTGCGGCTCCCGAACGGCGCGCACGGGGGCGATCCCGCCTAGCTGAAACCAGGGTACCACTACCCGCTACCTCGGAGCACCTCTCCGCCAGTCCCTTGCCTCAGAGTGCGGGTCTGAGAGTCCTGCGAGTCCAGGCAGACCTGGGTGGGCAGCCCCGACCTGGCAGCCCCCGGCGGGGCCAGCTTCGCCCCTTCCCGGGATTCTCCCTCATCGACCTCGAGCCAAGGGCAGGCGCCCGCGCCCCGGTTCGTACCCACCGGACAAGCTGTCGTTCCTGCCTGAACCAGGATGCAAGGAGAGATGGAGTATGGGAATGGAAAGGCGCTCACCTGGGCCACCTGGAGCTTTCAACCTCGGCTCTTCTTCGAGCCGTCTCGCAGTCCCAAGGCACAACCTTGCTTGAAGAAAAAAAGTAGTGCAAGGACAGAGGAGAGGTAGGGCTGCTCACAGGTTCCTGCGTAGAGGTTTTTTCCTTTTAATTCTCCTTGGTCCAATCTCGTGTTCGGAGGCGGGAAGCGGCTCCCTGAGGCTGGAAGACGCCGCCACACCTGGGTTCCTCCCGCAGCGGTGGCGGCAGCACCTCCAAGTTACCACCTGCAGCGCGCGACAGGCGCCAGTGACAGCCCGCGCCGCTCAGCCCGCGCCAGCCCGCCCCCTCCGCTCGCTGGTTGGCTCGCCCGGCGTTGGGCGGTCTCCTGCTCGGCCCCGCCCCGCCCACACTTCCCAACTGCGGGCGCTCTTGCTGGTTGAGCGTCTTTTTCCAGGCCTCCTAAGGTTTTAGAGCTGGCAGAATTGGGAGCCGCTTAGGTTTTTGCTGTCAGAGGAGGAATCCCGTACACACCTGTGCGGGCGTGTGCACACACACAGACAATTTCATGTAGGTTGGAGGTTGGAGAAAATATGAGAAATGCCCTTCGTGTGCCTTAAGGGGACCTGGTAACTTGATTTCTTCAACTGGTACTAAATTTCAGAATATAACTGAAAAGTTACAGTCAGAGAGGCAAAAAGTGCAGAGATGTGAGCTGGAAAGTGGTTTGAGAGGGCTTTTTTTTTGGCTTAAGCTTCGCACAGTTCACATACAGAGAAGTCCCAGAGTCCCCATTTTTCTTAGCTAACCTGCCCCCACTGCTCTGGAGAAGCCTCAGTTTCCAGCACTGGCAAAGACAACCACTTCCCCTGGTGCTCACGGGTCTCCAGATCTCCAAGCCTAGCCCCTCAATCATCTTTCAGCTCATTCCAGTGTATTTGAAGGCCTGTATTTTGCACAACTCTTGGGCCTTATAAGTAAAGAAAGGGACCATTATCCGTTTTTCCTTCTATTCCTGCCCCAAAGGCTGGGACTGGTTCACTGCACAAACTCCCAAGACATTGAAATGTACTCTTCACTCTGCCTCTTAGTAGTTCCTGAAGTCATGCTTTCTGGAACACTGATCTGGTACAGTCTTCCAGAGGAGAAAAACTGTGAAAGTACTTGTCTGGAATGCTATCCAATCAACCAAAAACATCTCATCCCTGGGTGCATCTTTGTGAAAGAGTTATATTAGTTTAATAATATTTCAAAATTATCCTCCCAAATAGCACATTTTGTAGCCCATTTGGGAAACGTCTATGTTTTGCAAGTGCAGGTGTGCACATTGTTAAGTGTGACAAAGTGTGCACAACAAACTCACGTCTATCTGTGCTTTGTGGAATTTTTAGCAAGGTGAGGCAAAAGGGAAAAGGAAGTCAGAAGGTAGTTCTTCTCAAGGACATACTGAGGACAGCTGGCACAGTCAGAGCTGCTCCCTGTCAACTATTGCTAAGTAACTTGGAATGCTGCTATATAGCACCAGTTTTTTGGATTTTAGACCTTTTGTTTGTTTGTTTGTTTTATGAAATCTTTAACCTCTTGGGTCTACTTTGGAAATTCATAACCTTTTAATTTTTTGCCTACAATAAGTGCTTACTTTCACATCTCCCAGAAAAGATAAACTAGTTCTTATCCATCTTCTTGAAACCTAAGACTTGGGTAGCCTAGTTCAAAGGCAAAGTATTCATGAGGAGATATTTCCATATGCCAGATTACGTGCTTGTTTAATGAATTGCACTTTGACCTAACTGAGTGAAATAATGAGTAGAATGAAGGTGTGGCTTGCTCAAATTTGAGTGCAGACTGACTTAATAACTGGAGGAATAACCGATAAAAAATAAGGGTGGGTATGAAAATAGGACAGTAGTGATGGTTAACCTGATGTGTTGACAGCTAGGGGAGACACAGATAGACAAGATATGTTCCCTTAATAGTAGGGAAGGAGCTTAAGACTCAAGTGAATGAGAAAGAGGAGAGGAATGACAAAGACTTGAAAGAGAAAATTGGAGAGTCTGTTGACAGTGAGAGAAATCGTGGACACTGTTTGGTTCACTGAACCAACTGGACACTTTCTGGCTCAAGATTCTGAAACGGGAGATAGAACAGATTTGTTGGCACTTAGAGGCAGACATATAGAAGCTAAGGCCCGGAGTGGCTTATGTCAGGGGACACAGAGTTGAATCCTGGTTTCAGCACTTCTGTGTGTAACTTAATTTGGTTTGAGTATAGGACACATTGTTTAGGCCTATTTTTTTAAATAATTTATTCATTTATTGTGAAAAGGAGTAAGAGTATCTACCTGAGGGAGCTGGGGTAGAGATTAATTGTGATAATGTATCTGCAGTGTTTGGCACAATGTTTGCATATGTAAACATTCAACAAAGTACAACTAGTACTCTAAACTGTTTTGAAAGGGGGCTTAAATGTCATCTAATATACTTTTGATATTTATTTCTGATAGACTGTTTCCATCAAGGGTACTTTCTGCCTATGCTCTGTCTGCAATGAGTATTAATCCTGGGGTCCTTCCATCTTCCTTACTTGAAGATGAAATGTGCTTTTTTTTTTTTTGCTGGTTTATTTTTTTCTCTCTCCATGGTTGTCAATGTCTGAATCCTGTTTCACAAGAAAGTTCTCCAAATCATGTAAGGCAAATAGCAGATTTCTTGTGTGACTTCTTTTGTTCAGATTAAACATACTCTGTCCGTCCACCATCTTTTCACGTGGTCTGTCTGATTTCAATCTTTTTACAGTCTCTTACCCTCTGAATTGCTGGTGACCTCCTTAAAATAAGAATGAAGTGCTCTAGCCCAGTCCTTCCAACTAAATACCTCCTTTCTGCCAGCTACTGTTAGTGCAGCCTGCACTTCTGTGCACATTTTGAATGGATGATCAACCTTGAATACATACTGAGTTGCCTGTTAACTAAAGCTCAGAAATCTTTCTCACATGGTACTGTTTGCTCAGAGCCTTGGGGGTCTTAGTGTTGTTAATCAATGTTTCCTTTCTGTAAAAGGAAAGGATTAGACTCAATGACCAATGAAGTCACTTTTCAGTTACTTTATTCTAAATAATTTCAAACTTACAAAAATATGGAAAATGGTACAAAGAATTCCTCTGTCCTCTCCTCATTTTCCCATCATTATCATTTTACATTTAATCTTTCTTGACTTAGATAGACGGAGAAATAAATAGATATGTATGATCAATATCCTTTTTCTGAACCATTTAAGAGCAAATATAGACATTATGTCTCATCATCATTTCTTCCCAATCAGGATTCTCTCTTATGTAAGTTCAATACAAGCAATTCATAGAACCCACTTAAATTTCATCAATTTTCCCCCAAATATCTCTTTTTTCCCTTTCTGGTCTAAAATCCAATCCAGGATCACACGTTATATTTAGTTCCATGTCTCTTTATTTTCTCAATCTGCTATAGTTCTTTAATCTTTCTCTGTCATTCCTGCCTTGGATACCTTAAAACACTTATGTCTTTCCTTCCATAGATTTCATAGATCTCAGCCGGGATCTATGTGAAATGTCCTCGTGTCCAGCCCAGGTCATGAATTCTTGTCAGGAACATCAGAATTGCACTGCTTTTGACAGTATATTCCCACTCAGAGGCACATGATGTTGAGCTATTCCACCATTGTGATGCTGACCTTGATCACCTGTATTGGTAGGCCTAGAACTCTCCATTAAAAAGGCACCATTTTTCTCTTTGTAATCAGTAAGTATTTTGTAGTGACACACTGTGAGGCTACAGCAATATTCTGTCCCACACTGAAACTTCACTCTATCTTAGGAAGCATTGATGACGCTCACCTGAGTCAACTACCACTATGACAATTGCCAAGTGACAATCTTCGATTTGCATCAACCCTTTTGCATTTATTAATTGACAATCTTAGGTAAATATCTTTCCCCTCCCAATGCTTATTGATTTATGTCAATGTAGACTCATAAATTCCTATTTCATGCAATGGATTGTATTCTGTGACTTTCATTACTTATTTTGATGCTTAAATTACTCACATTTGACCAGAAGTTATCTCTTCAAGTTGCTTCTTGGTCCCTCTAACATGTCCTCATTGTTCTTTCCTGATACACCAAGATGTTCTGGGTTTATTTGTACTTCCCCTACCTTAGCCCTGGAATCAGCCACCTCTCTGAGGATACTTGGTTCCTTTATTGGAGGATGATATTTAGAAATGAGATCTGGACACTCAGCATGCTCACTGCCACTGGCATGTTGTAACCTCTTGGTTCTCTCAGTGACTAAAACTAGAAATTAAATGATATATGTTCATATATAACTACATCCTTATTTATGTTTATTTTATGTGTATATATCTATATAACTCTATAAATATATGTAAACATATACATAGATATCCCAAATTATGTCTATATCTATACCTATATCTTATCTATATCTTTATCTATGTATATCCATATCGATATCTATATCATGAATTCATACCAATACCTGTGAGATTAATTCTAACCTTTCCCCTTTCTATATTTGTAAGTCTTTGACAAAGAAAACTGATTCCCATTACTGAGTATATTGACCTTATTTGCTCCAGTTCACCATATGCAACAATCTTCTGATACAACCACTACCGTTTGCTGTTGTCCCAGCTGCCACCTCTCTGCATCATAGCCTCCTCTGTCTCAGCCTCCTAAGTCCCTGGTGCTGCTGTCAGTTCCTGGCCATACTTCATCAGTAAAGTGACTTTTCTGTCCATGTAGTTGTTTAGAGAAAAATCCTGAAGTCATTCTTGTAACACCCTTTCCGTCATATCCTGTACCTAATCTATAGAAAATTTTGTTTATTCTACTCTCAGATTAGTCCAGTATTCAATCTCATTACCTCTACCTGTAATAGCCTGGTTCAGATCAATATCATCTCTTCCTATGATTATTGTAATAGACTCCTAACAGGTCTCCTATGTTGGTCTTTGCTCTCCTAAATACTATTGTCAGCCCAGCAGCCTAAATAGCATTTTAAAAACTCTAAGTCATATTATTTCACTTTCATGATTAATGGCTTTCACTTTGTCAAACTAAAAAGCCCAAATCTTAACAGGGTTCGTCCTTCCAAACTGAATGCTTTGTCTTATCCCCAATACTTTTCAGGTATACGACTTCCATGCTGCTCCTGGAACAAGTCAGTCACTCTTCTTTTTCTGGGAGGATCTTTCCCCAAGTAACTCCCAAATGTCACCACCTAGGTTCTTTGCTCAGGTGTGTCTTTCTCAGGGAAGACTTCTCTCTTCACCATGTTTAAAATTGCTTTCCCCTCTCCCAACCAACTTCCTCTTTCACTGCTTGATTTTTCTCTGTAACAGGTATTGCAATTCAACATATTATATATTGTCTTTATTTCTTTACAATTTGTCTCCTCCTGATTTGACAATAAACTGATATAAAAGGGGAAGTTAAGCCTCTTTTGTTTACTTCTACATTCCCTGTGCCTGTATCAGAGGCTAGAATGCAATAGTTTCTTAATAAACACCTTTTAAATCAATAAAATTATATAAACTCTAATACATTTGTGACTATTGATTATATACATTTTAGTTGGTTGCCAATGTGCCTTGAAAGATTTCATCAAGAATAGACTTATAAATGTTAAAGCAGAGTGTAGCAAAAGGTTACAAAAAAATAAAGAGAGGGAAAATAATTTTGTTTGAGGAATGGGAAGTAAAACAGGTAATTTGGAATCCAAATATTGTTAGGTATCAATTGACCATTTATTGGACCAGATGGCAATGTTACATACTACCAAGTATTAAAAGTAAAAGGTCTACAGGTATTTCCAAATATATTCTTAAAATCATGTGTTTTGTTAAAATTGTTTTATATAGTTTCCTCTTGTGCAAGAGAAGTCTCTTGGAGAAAATAGAACTCATTAAAAGGGTTCACAATATTTCAAATTTAGCACCTTATGTTTTTAAGGAGCCAACTCAGCTCACAAGGGAAATCAATCCCCTTCTTGTGTTATTAAAACTCTGTGTCTAACTTGGTTCTTTATAAGCCAAAAGTCTTTAGAAAACATTTCCACAAAATGAACTGGAAGCTCATACACTCTGGACAAATTTTCAGCATTGATTGGTCATCAGATTTTTAATGTACCTTATTCTGCACACTTTAGAAGACTGAGTGGACAGTTGAGAACCATTTAGAGACAAAGTTTCACTGAGGCAGGTCATACAATTATTTTAATTATTATGCTTGGGGACAACTTGTAAGATGCAGTGATTGATATTTGAAATTAGAGTAGTAGTTTTTAATAAATCCCTCAAAGTATAGGTAGATGTTTCGACAAAGCTCAGGAAGTAGAATGAAAGATATAGCTCTGATAGAAAATCTAGGTAACTTAACTTTTAAAGGTTTTTAGCACATCCCTAATGGAATGAGATAGTTGGATAGAGGCTTATTTCTTTTAAATTTATCTCATTAGTGTGTAGCCTTCAAAATGAATTTTAGAATGCAAAAATAGCTCTCTGGTTTATACATTAAGTTTCTTTTGAAAGGAAGACCTTTCCATGTTGTCTCAAAGGAGCCATCATTGCTAACACAATGACTGGCAAAACTCATCACTGGTATCAGTGCCTACCAGTGTACAACCTGGAGACTTGCATTTGCAGCATAAAATTTGTCCTCCTGATGCTGCTATTCTGCTGTAGAAAACTTTAAAATGTTAAGCAAAAAGTCAAATAAAGTTATGAATTCTTGAAATGTATTCTGAAAGGTTTTTTCTGGGCTCCACGAGGAAAGAAAGTCAATTAAACAAAAAGTCCAATAGCCAGGGCTTTATTGGGGTTTGCACACCCTGGTGAAGTTCCCAAGTCCGCAGAATGAGGGCTGGGGAAGTCTCACTCGAACAAAGGGAAGCGCGCTCTTTAAGCAAAAGAATTTCTCGGGCTTCCTCCTTTGTGATTGGCGATTGATCCTGTGATTCCAGTTGTGGGCTTCAGTCCCTCAGTCTGACGTCAGCCACCTTTTTCCCGGGCATGGCCGCCGGGTATGGCCACCGTTTTGTCCCTCTGGGCCAGCCTAACATATTCCAAGCTCTTTTCCAGTGCTCTCTCTTTACTAGCTGTATGATCTCAGGATTAACCTCTCTAAATTTTAATTTCCTTATATAAATTGGGAATGGCATTATGTATCTCATGGAATAGGTAGTGTTAAATGAAATGATTTGATGAAAAGACTTTGAAAACTATAGTCATAGAGAGTGTTGACACCATCTTCCTCTTCCTCAAGCTACTTACCTTAAATAATGCTATAAGTTTATAAATACTGTTAATGAGAAGCCTGGACTGTCTCCTTTTTACAGTCAGATACTCCTACACTCCTAACCAGATTCTTCACTAAGTCAAATTTGATTCTCATACTTAAAAGTATTGAATCTTCAGTGATTCCTTTGGATTTCAGAACTTGTTAGGTTCGGTATAGTATGAACTAGTCGTAGAATGATTCCTCTTTTTTTAAGTATCTGTAAATTATAATAAAAATTTATCCAAATTGCTGAGAACAGAATGTTCCAGAGTAAGCTCTGTCCTTTGCAGCAAAGTATCAAAGAGCAGTGACTAATCAATAAACCTTTCACATAACTGCAGATCATAAAGTCATTGGAAAGATTTAGGACTCGATGTTTCCTTGTTCTTTGTTTGATACATGCCAACCTGTGAAAAGAACTCTGAATGCAGAAAATGTTTAGGTTATTTTCTGATCTGAGACAAAGCAAGCAAACTCAGCAATGTTATAGTTAGTTATCTGAAAAGCGAATTATTTGCCAAATTTATAAGGCAAGAAGTTTTAAAAATACAATATAAGACTTATTTAAAGTTGGCAGCTGATAGCATCTGTATCACCTGAAGACAATGTTGATAACTACATTGAATATTCATCTATTTTATTCTGTTTCTCTTTTAAAATTAGAGCCACATTCTTTGCCATGAAGATCCACATACAGGCTTCCCCACTATGCAAAGACAAAAGTTTCCTGTTTGATAGGTTATGTTTGGGGTCTGGAAATGCTGACAGCTTTTTTTCATATAGATTAATAGTGATAATATTCCCAGAACCCTAAAATAGTCTAATAAATAATTCCACATAAGAACATTCTGCATTCGAATAGTGGGGTGGGGGAGGGTTATATTATGGTTTATTAGTGATATTTACATTCATTAATTGAGATGTAGTCAATTTAAACATTTTTATTGTAAGAAATCACTAAATATCTTTCAGTTAGCTGAAAATGAGAGCTTGAAGTTAGTTTGTTCTAGTAACTTCATATTCTATTGGCATAAAACTCATTTTTTGTCAAGGTGCAGGGAGATGGTCTTATCTCTTATTATACTCAAGTTTTATGTACAGGGCCACTGATACTCCAAAGGACTATCTTCCCTGAAAATTGGGGAAAAACTTCTCTTCTGTTAGAACATACACAGGCAGGCCCACAGCTAGTTTGCACCAAGGCAAACATTTGGCTGGGTGCCAGCACTCACTGGCTCCTGGTGTTTATTCCCCTTACCTAGGGATTTTATGCTAGGAGAATTGGAGCACGCATGATGAAGACCTCCACCTTGATTGTCTCCCAAATCTCCATCCTGGCTGGTGACCACTGAGTTTATTTGTGGAAGCAGTGACTAGAGCTCCTTTCATTTGAAGAGATGCTTGGGGAAGAGAGAAGGAAAACTCATCCTGACAGATGAGGCTTTGTAGTTGGATAGACATTGTGTAGATTGAAAATCCTTTTAATGAACCTTCATAATATTCTCATGAAATTATTTGGGGTTCACTCAGATTAAATCAAATGGCTGGGCAATGGTGATGGTGACAGAATTCTCTCATATCATCTGTGTGGCTCCAAGGATTTGTCTGTCTCTGTTTCTCTCCTAATACTCACTTTATGATCTAGTCAGTTGTTTGGGTGGTGAAGTCATCAGGGGTTTATGCCAAAGTTTGCCAGAGTCAATGCTATAAGGAGGGATTTGATAGGAGTGCTGCTCAGGTCTCTCTGAAACATGAAGGATTTCTTTGGAATTGTAAGAACGACATTATGAGTTGTTTGGTAGGTATATAACGCAAGAGCAACACTTAAGAGGGAAGGATTTCCTCTCAAGAATTACTCCATCGTAAGTTTTTAAGAAAACTTCTAGTTCGCATTCTCTTATTTCACATATTACTGAGCCATAAAAAAGAATGCTCATTTTAAAAATATAATCCAGAACTTGAAATCAATAATAAAAGAACATTTCTTCTAGTGGTGCAGCTTTTAAACCTATGTTTATGTGCATGCAGCAAGGATTCCTGTGGGGCTTGGCATCTCCAGGAGACACATCATAGCTGGCTACATCTGCCTTCCGATTGCATGTTAAACATAACTGCCTCATTCGCTGCCCTGTTTCCAAACCTCCATCTTCCTTTCCCTGGGCTGTCAGCAGCCTACTCACCGCTGTGCTGCTTTTTTCTCTCCAGCCAGGCTGCCCTCTGGTGCATGCTTTTCACACCAGCCACAGGATAGCTCCTCTGCTTATTGCTTTTCATGGACTTTCCATTTACCTCAGATACAATGACTATTACCTAATGGAACCCAATCTGTTTGTCACCTGCCTACCTGGCAATCATCACTGACCCACCTGCTCTTTTGAAAAGTAGCCTCACACTAGGTTCCAAGACAGCAATGAATGCTCTCCCACTCTGGCCTCCAAACCTTCCATTTACCTGTAGGATGCCTCTGTCTTTTGCTCTTCATCTTTCCAAGGCCAAGTCATCCCTCAAGGCACAATTTAAGATTCCCTTTTTCTGAGAGTGCTTCCTCTCCCTGGCCCTCTCCATTTAAATTAGCTCCACATAATCTCTGGTTTGTTTTCTTCATGCTGAATGCACCTACCATTCATATCGACTGATTGATGGCCTTTCTGACAAGACGGTAAGTTCCCTGAAGACAAGAATGGGCAGCTTTGTTCTCTTTAGGTACAACATTTGTTTGTGAAAAGAAACTATCCAGTGTGATGCCAGAGGCAGACTGCCTGGGGTGACTTCCCACTCTGCCTTGCTGACCTGCTGTAAGTGAGGTGTTAAACTCCCTTACCAGCAAAATAAGGCCATTGAAATGCCTTCTCCCTTACATATTCGGATCTGTCAAGTGAGGGTGCTGCTAGGTTCTCTTCATGTGGGAAATTTTAAGCTATAGCACTTAGAGCAATTCTGGGTAAATGGCAAATAATGTTATACTTCAGCAGACACTCAAATATTTATTATAGAAAGAATAAATTCATTCATATTGTTTGGTAATAGGTTTCCTCCTCATTTTCGATAATGCTTCCTTGATTTAAATGATGTAATATAACGTAAAATCCTCCTGATGAATGTAATTAAGAATGACAACTTTTTCTGCATCAAGAGAAATATCAAAACATCAAGTGTCAACTCATGCAAGGTATCAACTCATGCATTATAGATAGATAGATATCAACTCACACGTTGTAATGCTTTTTTTTTGACACTTCCTTAGGCCTGAAGTAACAGTTCCTACAGGATCCCAAATTTGGTACTCCTTTTCCCTCAGCTTTATTGACATATAATTGATGTATAACTTTGTGTGTAAATCTAAGGTACGCAGTGTGATGATTTGACACACACATATACATGCATACATATATATACATACAGACATACATATATACAGACACACATATGTATATTAAAATGCTTACCACAGTAAGATTAGTTTACTCATTCTTCACCTTACAGAATTATATTTTGTTGTTGTTATGGTAGGACCACTAAAGCTCTATTCTTTTAGCAACTTTTCAGTGTATAATACAATAGTGTCAACTATAGTCACCACGCTCCACCTTAAATCCTCAGAATTTATTTATCTTATAACTGAATATTTATACTCTTTGATCAATATTTCTCCATTTTCTATACCTATCAGCAATTGGCAACGACCATCTTCTGTTACCCAGTTAATTTTTTAAGATAAGTGAGATTATGCAATATTTGTTATTTTCAGTCTAATTTATTTCACTTAATGTAATGCCCTCAAGGACCACCTATATAGTTGCAAATGGCTAGATTTCCTTCTTTACATGGCTGAATAATCCTCTCTCTGTCCTCTCTCTCTCAATCTGTCTTTGTGTGTGTCTGTGTGTGCGTGTGTGTGTGTCTGTATGTGACAAACTTTTTATCAATTCATCCACTTGTGTCTTGACTCTCGTGAATAATGCTATAATGAGGGGTCGGGGAATACAGCTAGTTTTAGAAGATGGTGATTTCATGTCCTTTTGATACATACCTTGAAGCAGGATCAATGGAGCACATGGTAGTATTATTTTTATTTTTTTATGAGTTTCTATATTGTTTTTTGTTATGATTGATTACCAATTTAAATTTCCGCCAACATTGCACCAAGATTCCTTTCTCTGCACATTCTTACCAGTGTTTGGTATTTCTCATCTTTCTGATGTGACTTTCACAGGTGTGAGATGACATCTCATTGTGGCTTTGATTTACATATCCCTAAGGATTAGTGATGTTGGTCACCTTTTCATACATTGGTCATTTGTATGTCTTCTTTGGAAAAGGCCTCTATTTTCAGGTTATCTGTTTGTTGTTTGTTTTTGTTTGCTTTTTGCTATTGAGCTATCTGAGTTTCTTATATATTTTGGATATTAAACCCTTACAGGACATGTGGTTTGCAAATATTTTCTTCTGTTCTTTAGGTTGCTTTTTCATTTTTGTTTATTGTTTATTTTGCCGTGAAGAAACTTTTTAGTTTGATGTAGTTCTATTTGTTGATGTTTGCTTTTGATGCTTTTATTTCTGATATTATATGCAAAAAAATTCATTGCTAAGATTGATGTTGATTTATTTGCTTCTAGGATTTTTAGTTTTGGATCTTACACTCATGTCTTTAATTCGTTTAGAGTTAATTTTTGTAAGTGGTATGAGAATAGGGACTCAAATTCATTCTTTTCTATGTGGAGTCCTGTTTTCTTAATACCATTAATTGAAGAGACTATCCTTTTCTCATTTCATATTTCTGGGTCTCTTGTCAAATAATAGGTGGTCACATATGCATCAGTTTACTTCTGGATTCTTGATCTTTTCTATGGGTTTAAGTGTCTGTTTTTATGCTAGTACCAATCTATTTTGATTACTGTAACTCTGCAACAAAGTTTGAGGTCATGAAGCATTTTCGATACCCTTTAGATGGAAAATTCAAAAAAGGATCTGGAAAAATCTCTGTTAACTAGTAGAGAAAGATATTTTGCTCTTTCTTTTCCAGATAATTTTATTATCATAATAATATATTTATTAGCAACATTTCTGGAGAAAATCAATGGGTGAGTTGCTAGCTTTTTGACTGATGACAGGAAAACTTGCCCTCAAGTAATATTACATATCTATATTTTCAGACATTTTTAAAGTTAATAAATTCATTATATGAATTGAGGAAAACTCAAACTTTACCTCTCAGTGGTTAAAATGCCTCTTTTTTGTGATATTTATGTGAAGAAACTTTAATTTTCAAAATAATATATGCCCATATGTCCTTGTTCATCATTTGTCAAATATATGACAACCCACTCGGTTAACAAAAGTCCTTCGATACTGTCCATTGGATTCTACATTGTGTGTTCCTTTGTGTTGTTTCTTTATAATCTACGTATGAATGAGACCATCCAGTATTTGTCTTTCTCTTTCTGATTCATTTCACTTAGCATAATCCCCTCTAGTTCCATCTTGTTGTTACAAATCACAGGGTTTCATCTTTTTAAGGGCTGTATAGCATCCCATCATGTAAATGTAGCACGTCTGCTTTTTTCATTCATTTGAAGATGGGTACTTAGGTAACCTTCAATTTTTGGCTATTATAAATAACGTTGTAATAAACATGAGGTGCATATACCTTTGTGAATTAGTGTTTTTGTGGGGTTTTTTTGGTAAATATTCAGAAGTGGGATGACAGATTCATATGGGATTTCCATTCCCAATTTTTGAGGAATCTCCATATTGCTTTCCATAGAGGTTTCTTCAACTTGCACTCTCATCAACAGTGTAAAAGTGGTCCATTTTCTCTGCATCTTCACTGACATTTGCTGTTTCCAGACATTTGGATAATAGTAATTCTCAAAAGTGTGAGGTGATGTCTTAGAGTTGTTTTGATTTTAATTTTCCTAATTATGAGCCAAGAGGAATATCTTGTCTGTTGGCCATCTGTATGTTTTCTTTGGAGAATGTCTACTCAGTTCTTCTGTCCTTTTTTTTATTGGGTTGTTTGGTTTTCTGTTGTTGAATTTTATGAGTTGTTTATATATTTTGGGTATTAAGCCATGAATATGTATAATGCCTCTTTTTAAACTCAATGAATCCTTATGGTTATTTTTCATAATTAACTCAGATAGCCATGATAGGGGTATATACTTTACTTTCAATTTGAGGAAAATAACAGAGTATTTTTAAATGCTAACGTACCAAGTCCTGGACAGTTGTTTTTAAAAATAACGTGTGTGTGTGTGTGTGTGTGTGTGTGTGTGTGTGTGTGTGTGTAATCTTTGCACTGACCATTGAAGAAAAATATCTTCTTGTATATAACATTAATAGTTTCAAAATTCTGTCAAGGCATGAGTTAGTTGCCTGCTTTCTTAAGTAGTGAAAAGGCTTTTGTACATAAAATTACACCTTAATTTATGAATCAAACCCATAACTATTTTAGTTATAAAACTAGAACATAATTAATGTCCTGAGATGTTGGCTGGTTTATCCTTGGCAGACTAAATTTAGATGATAGAACCATTTTCTATTAAAAGCCATTTATTTATTGTTTGATAAGTTCCATTTCTTATTAAAATAATAAAACCAAATCTTTCTGTGGCTTCTCAGTCCCATACTCAGATTACATTACTAACAAATTGACATAAATTTCTGACAAGCTTAAGATTTCATATATTTTATTATGAAAATAGAATCTTACTACATTAATGTTTGATAACCAGACTATTTCCACTTAATAAATATTGTGAAAATCTTGCCACTCAATGAGTACAATTTTTACTTATTTTTTTAAAACGATGGCCGCAGTTCTTAGGTCATGTTTCTCAAGGCCTCAAATGGCATAATATTGAGTCTCAAATCATTATCTAGATCTGACTCCAAACAGTCAAGGTATCTGCACAAATGCCACCAACAAGCATGAACTCTAAGTATTACTAAATATTATTCTTCCAAGGTGTGAGGTTTTGCAAAAAAGCTCCAGTGATCTAAGGACAGTCCAGGGTGCAAAAGTTTGTTGTTCACAATTCGATTGCTCTTTGTAATACCTACACATACAACGATTAGAAACAATCTTCATGTTTGAAGTGCAGATGTACATCTGTTTTACTGTCCACATATATATTTCTGCTTGCTGACACCAGGCCTTATCAAATGTAGTTTGGTCAGGGATAGATCACTGCTCTTTTCTTTCTATCCCTTTAGTTGACTACTGTACCTGCAGAGAAATTGCAGGTATAAGCCCCAGCCTGATGTTCTGAGCGACATCCTGGGAATGCTGGAACTCAATTCCTTTTCCTCTTGTCACCTCCATCATTACCACCACCAGGGTGATGTGGTGCTATCTGTCTACGTGTTTCATGAGATGCTAATTTCAAAGGAATAAGAATTTCTTGGAACAGCAGCTCTCAGATGTTTTGTTTCATGAACTTTTTATTCTCTTAAACATTGTCAGACCTCAAAGAGCTCTTGCTTGTGTAGCTTGTACCAATATTTACATCAGAAAGTAAAAGTGAGAAATTTTAGAAAGATCGGAATGTAAGCTATATTATAGAATACAATGATATTATTACATGTCACATAGCCTCTGGAAAACTCCATAGCACACTCATGGGAGAATAAAAGTAAAAAAAGGCAATACTGTCTTAATTTTGTTATAAAAATAATTTAACTTTACTGACTCTCTAATGGGGTCTCAGATACTACTCAAGACTGCTCAGGACTACATTTTAACAATCACTCTTCTAAAATAAATCCTTTAAAAAAAGATTCTTTATATTCTTTAAAGCGTTATGATTTCACAGAATCTTAAAGACGTATTTTAGGAAAAGATATTTGGTAACATCCTTGACTTGGAATATAGGTGGGAAAGGTGCATGGAAAAGGATTTTTTTAAACCCCTGAGATACTTTGTTCATAGATTGAATCTATTTTTTCCTACCTCCTACTTCTCACAAAGTTAGTCTTTTGTTAATATTAGAATCTTCAGTTATACTTAAAGAACTATAATGAAGAAATATCGGATAACAATGCGCATAACATGAAACTTCTTGTTTCTACCACTGTGTTAAAATTCAGTTAATGAACTTTCTGGGTAGTTGACTCCTGTATTTTAAATGCAATCAAAATAAGAACAACACAAATATTCTCTTGGATACTCATTCTTAAGGGAATGGTGGGGCAAAGGGAACATTGATGACATTTCAGGAAAATGTCATCCAAGCTGTTTACTGCTGGAGATTTCAGGAGGAAGCCACAGGGAACCAGAAGGGACTGAACTTTAACAGTAACCAGAGCAAAACACAAAGGAAAAGGGATGGATTTAGGAATTAGAGGGATTGGATTAGCATGGGGAAGAGATGTACATCTTTATCATATTGATGAACAAATTGCTTATAATAAATAATAGCCACTCCATAATACAGGAAGAAGTAGCATAATGAAAGGGAAATGGTTGTATTTAGAAATCAGGCTGTCGACATATGCTTACTATGTGACTCTGGGACCGTGACTTAATCTCTTTGAATGCATTTTCTCATCTGAAAAATAATAGGATTCTGATCCCTGCTTTGCCAGGTGATTGCGAGGAGATAAAATCATAGTTTCTGAACATGTAGTTACTTAATATGAGATAGCAGGGAAGATGGGTAGAAAGCCAACAAAAGTCACCTGGTGATAATGGTAATTATCTACTCTGTATCTTAGAGGCTAACAGAAGTCTAGGAGAAAAGTATATTCACAACTTCATTGCCAACTTGTTCCCAACTTGTCCTTGACCACCTGAGATTGTCCTGTTACTGTGCCTGGGCAGCAGAACTCCATGCACAATCACACAGAACTGGAGGCTAAACAGGGAGGGTTCACATGTGTAGAATATTCAAATATTAGTTCTGCAGGGGCCAGGAGAGTGCCTTCTTCCTGGCCACACTCTGCTTTCTAAAATCATATACAAGATCACAATATTGGGTGATAAATCAATAAAAGCATCTATTGCTTTCCACTGAAATAGAACAAGGTAATGCCATAGCATTTTATACTAAAGAACACAGAAAGCAGATCTTGCTGATGAGTTTTGTCTTCCCTGCCAGGATTATTGCATGTCTAAGTTAGAATGTTAATACTTCTGATGAGTCACTCATGGAAATGACTAGACATTTTCTCATTATTTGTTAATAATAGTGTGACTTTTATTTCCTACCCATCTTCCTTCCCTCTCTTTGAACCCTTTACAACTATCTAATTTGTCAACACTGGCAAATTTCACTTATGTGTTACTTTTTCCATCTCCTAGATAATTAACAAAGGTGTAAAACACGAGGGGAGAACAGAGAAAAACAAGACATGTTTCAGATGTTTCTAACAATATAAGACAACATCTAAAGATGTGAAAACAACATTTAAGATAAAGGAAAAAAGTACACCTTAGTAGTAGGATTTTCTGTTCTTCCCAACCAAGGTTATTATTCTGAGTAATGACTGAAACTTTTATTAGAGAAAAGAAATGATTTTAAAACTTTATGTTGTTCGTTAGATGTTGGTCAAGGTACATGGTGCCACCTTTGATTTTTCTAGGTGCTTCAGAGAGTAACATTTGACCACCAGGTAATCCAGGGACATCTATATAGGTTTAGAAGATAGGCAGGGAAAAGAAAAGTGCTGGCGAGGGTGGGGAGAGAAGGGATCTGTGAACTGTTCGTGGGACTGTTAATGGGTGCAGTCACTGTGGAAAACTGCATGGAATTTCCTCAAAAAGCTAAAAATAGAACTACTGTATGATTCTAGTAATCTCACTTCTGAGGATATATCCACAAGAACTGAAATCAGCATCTCATGGATATATATATATGTACACATATTTATTATATATTCCCATGTTCATTGCAGAATTATGCACAATAACCAAGACATGGAAACAACCCAACTGTCCATTGATGGAGTAGTGAATTAAAAATGTGTAATATATACAATGAGAAATAATTTAACCATGAGAAAGAAATAAATCCTACTCTTTGTGACAATTAAGATGAAACAGGTATAATGCTAAGTGAAATAAGTCAGAAAAAGACAAATATTGTATAATATCACTTATATGTGGAATAAAACAGGTTGAGCTCAGAGAAACATGTTGTGGTGATTACCAGAAACAGATGGAAGTTGGTGACATGGGGAGATATTGGTCAAAAGGTACAAACTTTGTTATAAGAAAATCAGTTCTGTGGAGCTAAACTAAAATGCGAGTACAACTTTATGATACTGTATTATAGACTTGAAAGTTGCAAAGAGAGAGATCTTAAACGTTCTCCCCACTAAAAAGAAAAGATAATTATGTGTCATGATGATGTTATCTAATGCTATGGTGCCAATCACTCAGAATATTTGTGACCAAATTGGCATGTTGTGCACCTTAAACTTAAACAATGTTCTGTGTCAACTATATCTCAAAGCTGGGAGAAAAAAGAAACAGAAAAGAAAGAGAAGGCAAGAGACACAGGGAAGAGAGAAAGAAACAAAAAGTTTCACATCATTCTCCACTCACCAAGACTTGGTGACGTATTTAGTTCTCTCTTGGGCTGAAAATGAAAATATTCTTTTGGAAATCTCCAGTTTCATAGGCACTGGCAAAGTGATACTGGATATATTAACTTCCTGGCTTTCCTTTGATTATACACACACACACACACACACACACACACACACACACACACATATACATACACACATACATTATATATATATATTAAACTGGTCTCTAACAGGTTGAAAGTTATGATAAAGTAAAAATCAACTTATTAACTTGTTAGCAGATGAAGCTTGGGTGGAAGGGGGCAGCATGATATAAGGGATTTCAATAGAATAATGGATAGAAAGTGGAAGAGGTTGTAATCAAGTGGTAAAGGGGAAAAGTGAGTCACATTTGATTCTGGGTTAGGGAATAAGACTGTCTTTAAGATCATTGTCTTGGAAGATCTAGTCAACAGAGAACAATAAAATGCTGACCAAGCCCAGACTCTGGTTCATGTATACCAAGTTTAAATTCAAGTTTTGCTACTAATTCCCAGCAGCATGGTCTATAGGCAAGATATTTTAACCTCAAATCTATTTTCTCAGGTGTAAAATGAGAATAATAATAGAGTCTACCTTGTGGGGTTACTATGAGGGTATAAAACTCTTTGTAAAGGACCTATCTATTAATAGAGTGCCCAGTAAGTTTTAATAAATTTAAATAAAAATGTATTTTAATTAAAATAGAAGCAAACTACAAATATTAATTAGATTAGTTTCTCTTAGAAAACTAACTTTGAAGAAAAATAATTTTCTATTGATCTGATTTTGTTCCTTTAATTGATTCATATTTATCATTTCCGGCCTTTATAAGTAAATATTTGATTTTCACTCATGCATTCTGTGTGAAAACACACACACACATTTGCTGTACTCTGCACACACTCATACTACACCCTTCCTCCACAACTTCATATTTCATGAGTGATAATGACGTTCATATTTATCCAACTTCAGCAGGGTTTATTAAAATACAGATTGCTGGGACCTACCCAGATTTTCAAAGGTCCCAGGAGATTCCGAAGCTGATCTGGTTTCCTCAGAACCAACCACTGCTCTAGAAAATAGAAAATAGAGTCCTAAGGTTTTCTCCCAGGTGTATAGTAGATTAGGATGCTCAGTTCTGCAGTTAACACTCTCAATTCATCAGTGAAGAAAAGTTAGTGGTGGACGGTGCAGAGGCTGGAAAAGATAGTGTATTGTTTTCATTTCCTTGGCTTTAACTTTGCTGCCTTCTCTTACATGTGGAAAAGAGGGAAAGGCAGAAATGCAAGTCGACTTTGTCTCCTTTCCCACTGGAGAAATCCAACGAGGCTTAGTTTTTTCATCAGAAGGTCATCTTAGTGTTTCTCCGGCCACATGAGGAGAAAGTCAAGGTGAACACAGCCCTGCTCTTACCGAGTGTGTTAAGGAAAGTGGTTGGTCGAGTCTGTGTCATGTGGCACTGGCTCTGACTCATGCACTTGAGTCGAATACAAAATATTCCAATATGGGAATTTTGCTTACAAATACAAGTATATGCTAAAACATGAATTTTTTTTAAATTAAAAAACATTTAGTTCTAGTAAAATATGATACATAATATAAAATGTACCATCTTAATCATTGTAAATGTATAGTTCAATAGGTTATTTGTGCAATCAATCTCTAGGACTTTTAAATTTTCCCTGGCCCGTTAAACAATTCGCCATTCTTCTCCCTTTATAATATCTGGCAACAGCTTTTCTGTCTGTCTCAATGAGTTTGACAACTGTTTTGTATAAGTGAAATATTACAGTATTACTTTTTATTTTTATGACTGGCTATTTCACTTAGCATAATGGTTCGGGCATTTGAGGAACTGCCTTACTGGTTTCTGATAGCAGCTGAATGACTTAACATTCCTACCTCAGTTCAGGGGAGAGCTCTTTTTCTCTATATACTTGCCATTACTTATTATTTCCTCCTTCCCTTCCTTTCTACTCTCCCCTGCTTTCCTCTCTCCTCTTTCCCTCCCTGTCCTTTCCTTTTGATTATAGCCATCCTAACAGGTGTGAGGCAATGTTTCATTGTGACTTTGATTTGCATTTCATTGATGATTAGTGATGCTGAGAATCTTTCATATGTTTGTTGGCCATTTGTATATCTTCTTTGGAGAATCATCTGGTCTAGTCCTTTGCCCTTTTTGTAATTAATTGGGTTATTTATTTCTGTTATGTTAATTGCACAAGTTTTCATATATTCTGGATATTAACACTTTATCAGATGTATTATTTGCAATTATTTTTTCCTATTCCATGGACTGGTTGCGTTTTTGCTCTGTTCATTGTGTCCTTTGAAATAGAAGTTTTAAATTTTTATGTAGGAATATTTATCTATTTTTCTTTTATGTTTTGATGTCATATCCAAAAAATCATTGCCAAATCCAGTGTCAAGAAACTTTTTCCCTTTATTTTCTGCTAAGAATTTTAGCATGTGTGCTTAGGTTTTTGATGTATTTTAAGTTAATTTTTGTATTTCTATATAGTATAAGGTAAGGGTCGATCTTTGTTCTTTTGCAATTGGAAATCCAATTTTCTCAGCATCATTTGTAGAAAAGACAGTTTTCCTTCATTAAATCATCTTTGCATCCTTGTTGGAAATCATTTGAATATATGTAAGGATTTATTTAGTACTCAATAAGTTTAACTATCTATTGTTAACATCGGTATTATCATCCAAAGTGTGAAATCTCTTAGTTGTGCCTTAGTTGAATTGAAATGCGGAGATACCATATGGCTTTCTTGAGTATCTTGCTATTACTTTTTAGAAGATTATACTAACAATTTCCAGTTTTACGAATTGTTTTGTTATTATCATAGGAAGATCAAACATCATTTTGATCATATGATTCCTCCACTTACAAGCTTTTAGTGGCTAAAACTTTCATGTAGAATAAAATTCAATCTTTCCATTTAAGCTCTTCATTAAGGTCTTTCTATTTCCATGATTCCTGTATTTCTACATGTATGTCCTGAATTTAGTGAAGGGACAAATTTAGACCCTGTCCTATGTGTTTATGTATATGTGCTTATACATAAAAGGAGTTTATTTGGCCTTTACTCCTCCCAGACCATGGAGGTGGGCAGATGCAGTCACAATGCTGACACTACATTCTCTCCCAGTCTTACCATTTTCTTTGATCACTTCAAATAGTTCAAATAGTTTTTTAAGTGCTATACATTTCTAGATTTATCATCATTACTTTGGAAAGGGTTAGTCTGATCAAGATACTTCATTATTAACAGAAGTTGGAATCTCAAGTCTGTAAAGCACTGAATCTAATAAAGAATTTTCCTAACATAAGGATTATACATTTCAATTCCTCTTAATACTCTGAGGAGTGAGAGTTTGGGAAAACATTTCCTTAGCTTATTAATCATCCAGTATGACACAAATGGACGATTATTCTTTGTAGTCTCTAATTATTATGCCTACACTTTAAATTCACTTTATAGTTCTTCACTGTGATGTTCTAAACTAACTGTTGTCTTTATATGTTTGTGTGACAGTGTGTGGTGGGGGTGACTGAGGTCCTCTGCAATAGCTAGCGGTCTCTAAAAGTAGGATTATCTAGTCTGCTTGTGAGAAGGTCTATACAACTGAGAAGTTTAAGTCACCTATGGTTCATTTCCAATATCTTGGAGCATCTTGGACACCTTGGCATTATTTCTTTGAGATGGGAGGAGGAAAAAGTATTTCTTTTTAAGCAGCTTCTTCAAAACCCAATGATGTCATATGGCACTTGCAAGAAAATCTATATTATATAGAACTTGTAACACACATTCTGTAGCATTTCCAGGGATTGGTTCAGTTAATCTGGAAACAGTGCTTAAAGAGATTTAAAAAATATATTGTAAGTCCAGCTTGCAAACAGAATCAGAAACTGGAAAATAGACATTGGAGATACAAGTTCATTCAATGTACTGAAAAGTAATATTGGGCTTTAAAATATGTCATCACACTTCCAACTGGAACTTTAAAGAAGCAGATAGATTCATCTTTGTAAAAGAATCCCCACACTGGTGCTGATTTCACAGCCATATTGTTCACATGTTCTCATTTCACATACAGTAGAAAAGCTCCAGTGCCCAAGGGGTAAAATAGAATATTATCATTTCCCCGTCATGCCCGTCATTTAAAATCTATCTTACAGTTTCTAAAAATCTCATTAAATGAAATTTGAGTAGCAGGTATTTATAAAATGCCAATGATTTAAACTAGAGTGTTCACCAGAATTGGATGGCATCCCTTTGTCAAATAAATAGATTGGGGTTCCACTCAAGTAGGGATGTGAGCATCTTTTTAATATATTTAATTTTTTAACTAATATTTTGCTTTTTTGAGTAGTTTTAGATTTACAAAGAAATTGAGAGGACAGCATGGGCATTTTCCATATACTCCTGGACCCAAACACATACAGTCTTTCCCATGCCCTATGAGAGTGGCACATTTGCTATCATTGAGGAACCTACTCTGATATAAAAAATCACCTAAAATCCATGATTTACTTTACAGTTTACTCCTGGAGTTGTGTATTTATATATCTGGACAAAGGTATAATATGTCCATGTATCCAGGTATTCAATCATTGTGGGTCTCATACAGAATTTTTTCACTGCCTAAAATTCCTGTGTGCTTCACCTATTCATTCCTACAACCTTACTCTCACACTCTATTTGACAACCATTGACCTTTTATCTCTGTCCACAGTTTTGCCTTTTCCAGAATGCCATATAGTTGGAATCACACAGTATGTAGACTTTATAAAGACTTCTCTCATTTGGCGATATGCATTAAAAGTTACTTCATATTTCTTCATGATGTGAAAACTCATTTCTTTTTAGTGATGAATAATGTTCCATCATCTGTATATACCACTATTTATGTATTTATTCACCTATTGAGGACATATTAGTTGCTTTCAGGTATAAACATCCCTGATATAAATTTACAGATAAGCAGATGTAAGTTTACAAACTCCTTTGGGCAAATACCAAGGAGAGAGAGTCCTTAATCATATGGTAAAAGTATGTTTAGTTTTTCAGTTGTCACCTCAAATGAATCTACTATCTAGCATTCCCATCAGCAATGAATGAGAGTTCCTGTTACTCCTCATCTTTGTCAGCATTTGTGGCGTCAGTGTTCTGGATTTTGGCCACTCTAGTAGGTGTCTCATTGCTTTAGTGTTTATTCACCTGATGGTATATGATGTGGAGCATCTTTACAAATGCTTATTTTCCATCTGCATATCTTGCTTGATAAAGTGTCTGTTAAAGTATCAGCCCATCTTTAAATTGAGTTGTTTATATTCTTATTCTTGAGTTTTAAGTATTCTTTGTACATTTTGGGTAAAAGTTCTATACCAGATGCATCTTTTGAAAAATATTTTTTCCTAGTCTGTGACTTGTTTTCCCATTCCTTTGCTATTGTCTTTCATAGAGAAGATTTTAATTTTAATTAAGTCCAACATCAATTATTTCTTTCATGGATCATGCATTTGATACTACATCTAAAAAATCATTGACATAACCAAGGTCATCTATGTTTTATTTTAGATTTTTGTCTAGTAGTTTTATATTTAGGCTTTTGATTAGTTTTGAATACATCTTTTATGAAGGATGTTAGCGTACTGACTAGATTCACTTTTTTTTGCATGCGAATCTCCAGTTGTTCCATACCATTTGTTGAAGAAAAATCTTTGTTCCATTGTTTTGTCTTTGTTCCTTTGTCAAATATCAGTTGACTATGTGCATGTGTGTGTATATATATACTCACACACACACACATATATATATATAGATAGATACATATAACTTTAAAAGAATCCCCATGTTGATATTTATATGTGTGTGTATATATATACACACATATACATATGATTCCCTATCTATCTATCTCTATCTTTCTATCTATCTATCTATCTATCTATCTATCTATATATCTCACCTGTTTTCACCATTTTCTTCAGGAGAATTTATAATCACCTCTGGGAATCTTGAGGGAATATCTCACCAATAAGATGCTTACAAGTAAGGCAATGATATAAAGAAGAATGTTTGTTTCACTGAAGTTAAATTTAGTATCTTTCAGGGCACAAAAGATAGATACAGTAATCTCTATGTTATATTTAGGCAAAATTGAGCAAACCTAAGAGTGTGAGTTTTGCACGTTATCCTTGGTGTCATATTTAAAAGAATGACATGTCTCATTAAAATATTACTCTGGTGACAGATAATGGACTTAAAAATTCAAGCATGCATTTTGTTCCCTTTCAGATTCAGCAAATGGGATCACACTTTAGCCACATATAGAATTTACTGTGCACAGACTTGCCTTCACCCACTGGTTGAAATCATGTTTCCATAGTAGTTGTTTCTGTCCTGCTTATTGAAAGAGCTCTTGCCATGATGGTGGATGCTAAAATAAACTTTTCAAGAGCTGGATCACAGTCAGACAAAAGCAGTAGAGGTAAAATAGGCCCTTGTGAAAAAATGAAGATGAACATCAACTCGACCTATTTGCCAAAGGCCTTTTTCTTCTGGAGTCAGCATCTCATTTAAACATTTGTAGAATAACATGCTTCATAGAAGTTTTTTCATACCAGAGCCAGCTATGAAGTTAGTCATTTAGTTACTGCTTTCTTCATAGATAAATGCAAATGAGGAGGAAAAGGAGGGTATCTTTCCTGCAGTTAAAAAGATGCCCTTGTGTTAAAACATTTTAATTGTTATTGCGCTTGCACCACAGCAAAGTAACCAGTACAAATTATCATACCTGGAAAATCTCTTCCAGATGAATCCAAACATAAGGGCTTATATTACTTTGTGAATTAAAGTTACCATGATAGAATTTTTTAAAAAAAGAAAGTTCTTCCCTTAAAACATCAAAAATCAAGACAATCTTTTATATTAATGCAATGCTTGAAAAATGGGTGAATCATGTTTTTAGTATACAGTAGTGGTAAAATATTCCAAAGCTAATATTAATGAAAAAGTTGGAAATGCAGGTAATTCCCAGAAACTTAAGTGTGAAATGATATAACCTTAAAATGTACTCTAATGTTAGAAAAGTCTTACCTTATAGCTTTTTTTTTTAAAGGACAGGTGCAGATAATAATGAGTGTGAGCAGAGACAGGCAGGCAGGAAGAGAGAAGAGGAAGAAACACTATATATTTTATCTAGCTGTTCATCTTGGTTTTCAAACTGGTCCCAGATCTTGAACCTGGGTCCTTGGGATGATTGTCACCTTTATTCTCCATGGAAGGCAGCTGACCAAACAGCTGCTCTACCAGGGTATGCCCCTTACAGCTTTTACATTTACCACACTGATCATACACTTTCCAGTGCAATGAATGTCTAGTAAATTTATAATCTGGAGAAGCAGACCACTAATACTGAGAGATATTATATAAACTTCTTTAGAAATCTCCATTCAACCTCTTAAAGTTGGATTACTGTCATTTAGTTCTCTGTAGCACATAGAAATCCCTAGATGGTAGGCAATGTCTATGACATAGTGTAAGATGTTTTTGTCATTCATAATCAAAATGACATTAACAATGCTTTTATGATACCTGTGTGGGCATTTCTAATTTTAAATCAGCACTTAGGAAATGTAGGGGAACAAAATAAAGTACATTGAACTGCTGTATGTTGTTCACTAAAAGTGAGTATTCCTTTGGAAGATTAAATATTGTTGAAACACTATATTGAGCTCTTTTGGTTTAAACTGAATTCTAAGCACAATATCAAAGGGCTGAGACTACATATTCTCAGGGATTTTATCATATTCTATAGCCCTTGGAGGGATACACAGTGGAGACGAGAGACACCTTGTCACATCAACATTGACCATACGTTTTCTGCTTATCACTCTTTCCTCTTTCCCTTTGACTTAAATTTTGTGACAATCAGCTCAGGCTTCATCATAATTGACAGGCCCAGTATCTAGATCCAGAGATGTTTTTCATTAGAAGAGGGACCTGGTGCAAGTGTTGGAAATTACTTCAGAGAGATTTAGCAATTCTATTTTGATTCATGATCTAAAGTAAGCTAGATGAAGATATACTCAAAGTTGGACCATTTGTGAATAGAGTAAAATTGATGACACTGATAAATTCAAAGCATCCTCTTTCTGGACTGAGAACAGTTTCTAGACCAAAAGCATTATAATGCTACATGGAAACAAGAGTCAAAATAAAGTGAAGTCAACAATTGATGTTGTTGGAACAGCTAATTAATTTATCTACCAAGAATGGGCTCATGGCATTTCTTTCTGTGTGTGCTAGCAAGGCAATGTTTCCACTCTCCCAGCTCCATTGACCATGCTTAGTCACTCAGATCATGAGATGATCATGACCAAATTAGGCCATCATGTTTCTAAGCAACTGGGGACTGGATGGGCAAGGCAGGGGGTGGTGTGGGGGTGATGACTCTTGAATTTTTTCTGGAGTCATGAACCCAACACCAGAGTTGTTCCAGGAGTGACTGTGCACACTGAGCAGTGGCCTCTGTCTAAGTCTCTTTGGAGTTTGCCTGGGAGCCAGGATTGTCCAGTGATTGAGACTTAGCTCTGGAATCAGAATCCCTGGTTTAAAGCTCAACTCTCCTTTGTACTGTGTGATCTGAACAATTTTCTCTGCCTCTTTACTGCTCAATTTCTATATAGGTAATGTAGATAGTCATAGTTCTTACGCTTGGGTCAATAGGATTGTGGCCTTCCATGCCTCAGTTTCCATATCTCTGAAATTGTTGTTACTTTTACTTCACAGGTCATGTAAATATTAAGTGAGTTAATTTATGAAAATATGTTAGTTATGCACAGCTTATGCTATACACAACAGAGTTATAGCTAGTAAAATAAGAAATGTAGGCAGAGAACACCGGGAGTATTAGTACTTAAGTTTTTGTCTTAGTTCTTGATTTCCAACAGGCTCCTGTTGAGGATTCTAACTCCCTAAGAATCCTAGTTTACCTACTCCAGAGAGACTCTGATAATCATGCTCCCTCTTACTGGTCCCTTGCTGGTTTAACTCAGCTCCTGACTGCAGACCTTAGAGACACCGTCCTTACTGCCTCCTGCTAGCCTGAACTTCTACTCTGTCCCACTATCTCCCCCTCCACCCTCTTGTATTTATTTGTTTGTGTTGGCAATAAGTTTACTATACCTGTATTAGAATTTGCAATTTGGACAATGTCAGTTCCACCAGCAAGGGACACACAGATGTGTCAACCTGCCACCCCGATCCATGCAGGCTAAGCTAGCCTTGACTCTTCCTCCACTTGTCTCTTGTTTCCAACCAACCCATAAGTCTTGCAGGCATGTTCCCTACCAGTGCAATTTCATATCTAAGATACGGTAATATAAGGTGACAATAGAGGACTTATTTTTAAATTGGTACGGTATATATAAAGCATAAAATTTATCATCTCACCGTTTTAAATGTACAGTTCAGTATTATTATGTACAGTCACATTGTAGTGCAAATGCTACCACCATCCATCTCCACATGCTTCATTTTGCAAAACAGAAAGTATGTCTATTAAACAATAATTCTCTATTTCCCTCCACCCAGCCCTTGGCAACTACCATTCGACCTTCTGTCTCTATGAATTTGACTACTTGAGGTCCTCACACTAGTGGAACCTAGCAGCATTTGTCCTTTTGTGACTGGCTTATTTCACTCAGTATATTTTCAAGATTCATCTATATTGTAGCACATGCCAGAAATTCTCCTTTTAAAGACTGAATGATATTCTACTCTATGTATATTGCACATTTTGTTTACCCATTCATTCATCAATGGAGACTTAGAGGCTTCCAGCTCCCAGTTCCTGTGAATAATGCTGCTATGAATGAGTACAAAATTATTTAGTCAAGACCTCAATTTAAATTTTTTTGGTATATATCCAGAAGAAGAATTGCTTGATCATATGTCAATCTATTTTTACTTTTTTCAGGAATCACCATCATATATTCAAGGGAGAGTCTTTTGTCATAATGATAATTTTTGTGTTATGTTATAGTATGTTTCATCTTAATATAGGTTATATGACTCTGTATTGTATTTCTACCATCCAGACTTTAGCTTAGATGCCAACATTTGAGATCAGCCCTGTTAATTTTTGTGATCATCTCGTCATAGAAGACGAGATGGTGGTAAAAGCCTAACTATGCTGGAAGAAATATTAAAATGCTACATCAAGAAGAGAGGCAACACTAGGACATCTGGAAATCATTAGCATCAATCAAGAAATCTTTGCCTTACAAATATGGTTATGAGTATTCCTTGTCAGTTATAAAAACTAGCTATCTAGGAGGAGAAATGAAAAGGTAGTTTTGCTGAGCAAAGAGTAATTAGCTTAGACCCTAAGGAGAGCAGATGTTGGCTTTCATCTCTTAAATACCACATTGGAAAGTCTTGTATTATGCTATCGAATTGCGATATTCCAGGCAAAATACTGCTACCTTTGTTCTCAAGCTTATTTCAAAGTGGAAACTTTACCACCTGGAGTCTCATGGTGACATGTAGACCAAATGGAACCCCTGAAGTTCCCAACTGGTCTCCACTCTCCAAATGTGTGAACCTGTCAGAGTCACAGTAACATTGATTCAAGACTACCCATGAAGTGATGGAAAGGAGCGGAAACAGGAGTCCCTAAAGAGGAGAGATTTTTGAATTCTTGGGGAAAGCAACAAATATCCATCAGGAATGAAGCCAGTTAATATAAATAATTCAAGTATTTTATTTAATTCTATCTGATATTTATCTGAAGTTTCATCCTAGTATTGAAGTGATATACTGCATAGAAAGAAGCAAGCAGGTCAATTAGTTCCATCTTCATTAGTTTCCTATATCTACAGGGGAAATTTAGGTCCATGTCAATTTTTGTTAAATCCTCAGATATTTTATTCAGTAGATAAGAAAAAGAGAATTAAATGCTTCCAAGTTTCTGTTGAATTTTGTTAAATCTCAATTTCCAACTCCAAAAAAAAAACTAATGACTTTTTAAATAACTTTGTAACCCTTCGTCCTTAAACAAAGGCCTTTAGAATTTATTTTTCATAGAAAAATGGCAAAATGGAAAATGTTTCTGGTGAAATTACTTTAATACTATAAGCCATCAGCTTGTTTTGTTTTCCTAGGGAGTAGAAAGACAGTGAAAAAAAATTTAGTTGCAACATAGTCCTATATTTAGTTTTAAGTGGTTCACCAGTTTTTAATATTTACAACACTGATGCAGAATCTCAAAACTTAACTAAGAACATGCACTGTCCAAACAACTCTCCTTGAAGCTTACTTTTTACAGAGAAAAATCTATAGAACATCGGGCGTCAGAGAGAAGGATTTTGCAAAACATTACTTGACATTTTAATTCCCATGGAAATAAATGATAAAGTCAAGTATTTTTGACACACAAACACACACATTTACACACACACACACTGATTATATTCTGCTAAAATACTGGAAGAAAGTTGTGGTTGTGTCCATTTTGCCTAAGTGCTATTTCTCATTACAGATGAAATAAGAAAACTGTACAGGGAGTTTATTGTATTTTGCTTATGGCTATTAAATAGGGTTGAAATATAAAGACTTGAAAGACATGCTTTTTTAACTTACCTCATCTTGACTTTAGAAATTTAATCTTTAGTTTTGTTTTACATCTTTAGTGCTTTCTGTAGGAATTCTTCATATGATATTTTAGTGAATGTCTGAGTAGAACAATCAACTGTATAACTGCAGAGCTAATATTTGGGAGAATTTCAGTAATTGCTTTAGAAACTTTACTTAACCACTGCCTAGGGGAATTTCACAGACTTACTGGTCTTTTAAGCTGCTTGTTGATTGACCCAGACATTTGAAATGTATTTATTGCTGATTGCATTGTACTAAACACTCTGTTAGATTCTGAATCAAAAGAAGAACAAAGAAGGAAACATACCTGCCTTCAGGCAGGTTTGGGTGGACAAATATTAAGCAAATAAATATAGCATATCAATTTTATATTTGCTAAATGCCTTGAAGGCAGTGTATAGGATGCAGTGGGGGGCCCTCCTGTGCAAAGACCGGATTAGAAAGCAGAAATGGGAAATCTAGATGGTCAAAATTGTTACTCTAGGGATTTGGGAATAAAAGATTTTCTAGGGCTATTTGACTTTCTTTTTTTAAGAGAGGAGGAAGAAGCACTTTATTTGTTTTATTTAGTTGTTCATCTTGGTTTTCATTCCAGCCCCAGGTCTTGAAACTGAGTCTTTGTGCTCTGGGCCAAAGGTAGCTAGCTGATTGATCCACTATTCTCTGGGGGTCCAGCAGAGCTGTTTGATTTAAAAGTAAAACTGCTTGACCAAACTGAGTGTAATGGCAGGGAATGGGGAGGAATTCTGAAACAGGACAACCTTCTCAGTGCCCTTCCTACAGCTCTCTGACCTCACGTAATGTATCCTGAAAGGCATTGCATCCTCCCTTCTAGAAGTCATGGAAGTCTGTCCTAGACACAGATTGATTATTATTATTATTATTGTTATTTTATTATGTCATTTGTTCACATTGCCTTAAGCATTTCGCACCACACCCATCACCAGAGTTCTAGTGCCCTGTATCTCCACCTTGTTCTCGCCTCCTTTTCCTCCCCTCCCAACTCCCTGGCAAGTACAATCTTGTGCCCTGTGAATGCTGTTGATTTGGACACAGATTTTTTAAATACTTTTATATTCTTTACACGGTTGAATGCTTAAGATCTGTTCTCAGTTTTAAACTCAACTCTTGTTGGCAAAGCACTTAAAGTGAACTTTCGAAGCTCACAAAGTCAGATTTCTTTTGTTGGAGAATTTTTTAAAAATTGTGGTATGAAGTACATAACATAAAATTTGCCATTTTAATCATTTTAGAAGCATTTTATTTATTTTATTTAGTTGTTCATCTTGGTCGTTCCCCCTGGCCCTGGGTCACAAACCTGGGTCCTTGTGGGGTATGCTGACTGCATCTGGTGAACTTTACCACCAAGCCAGCAGGGTGCACCAGTTTTAATCATTTCTAAGTGTAGAGTTCAATAATGTAAGTACATTCACATTGTTGTGCAACCAATTTCGAAAACTTTTTTAATCTTGCCAGTACCATCAAATGACAATTCTGCATTTTCCCTCTCTCCAGTCCCTGGTAACCACTATTTTACTTTCTGTCAATATGGACTTATTATTCTAGGTTTCTTATGTAAGTGGAATCATAAAGTATTTTGTCTTTTATGACTGTTCTATTTCACTTAGCACAATGTCTTCCAGGTTCATCCATGTTATATCATGTGTCAGAAATTCATTCTTTTTGAAGGTTGAGTAGTATTCCATTGTAAGTATATGCCACATTTTGTTTATCCATTTACCTGTCAATGTTGGGTTGTTTCTAGCTCTTAAGTCATTGTGACTACTGCTGATATGAGAATGAATGTACTGGCTTTTGTCCTTAAATAAAAGTATAACTGAATGACTTTTAAATTATACATGCCAAGTAAGCTTGGGCATCAAACACAACTGTATTATACATTTTATACTCTATTTGTAACTTTGGTCAAACTCTGTCCTTTTTGGGGCATCTACTTCCTGCTGCAAAAGCAAAGCATTGCACTCCATTTCCTAGGGCTGCACCTGATCTTAACCACCACTTGGAGGGCAGCCTAGGGTTTTAGCAAATTAAGGGTTGTATTAATACAGATGCCATACGATGTCTTTATTAATTGGACTGTCCTAAGTCTTTAAATGACCTCAAGCCCAGCTTTTTTTAAAAAAAAATTAATCTCTTATACTGGGAGAGAAGGGGAAATTCAGGTCAACAACTTTCCAAAAGAATTTAGAAGTGAAAAAACAGCCTTTTTCTATGTGGGAACCTATGAAAAGAATGCTAAGTGCTCTCCTAGCTTCCCCTTGTGAAGTGACACATGCTTAAGAGGGTCTGTATAATAGTAAAGCAATTTTCATTGGAATATAAGTGGGATCCTTTGTCTCTGTCAAATGCAATTTAGAGAAATGGCTGCAAAAGCCCATATTTAGAGGCTGTTACAGTCCTAGCTATAGACATACCTAAAGGCTTTATGGCCTAATTGTGTTCAATAATGTCTCAACATTTGAGTGGACTATGAAAGTCTAAACCTAACCTCCCCAGTGACTCAGAATATTTCATCCTCTTTGCTTCACATGTCACAAGTAAAATGGAGAGATCATCATATTTCTGTGTGTCCACTCATATTTTTATAGGCTCTTTTAGTGTTTACCCTGTGAAGATGGTCCACATGCTTATTTACAGTGTCCTATCAAGCACATTCTCTAAATATGCCAGAGAGGGTCTATCTTTCAAAAGAAAACATTCCAATGGTTGAAATTATCTTGTGCAAGGACACTAAATGTCAAGCTAACTAGAGTTGCTAGGTTTGTAAAGGGTTCACATGTACAAGATAAAATGGAGGACACCCAATATGAATATCAGATAATGAATACAGTATTTAGTAAATGTATGTCCCACAAATGCATGTGCACAGAACATGCATATACTAGATGTTTCATATTTATATGAAGTTCAAATTTAACCGGACACCCTTTATTTTTATTTGCTGAATTTGGCAACCCTGCAGAAGCTGTATGGAATAACTTGGTTTACTTATAAAGTTTCAAAAACATCAGCACTCCTAAGAGAATACTTATTATCTAAGATGCACTCATATAAGTTATGGTTTTATGCTTTACATATTGAGAAGCAAAACTATAGCAGGCCTAGATTTATCTGTAAGAGAATCGAGTGCCGTGTACATTCTCCAAATACAAACCTTAGGGTAAGAATTTCCAGGGCTAATTCCCAGACCCCAGAAGCAGCTGACAAATGAAGTGGACAGCTTACCCAAGACTAGATTAAACACCTCATTTTTGTCTACCACTCCTCTCTCTTCTTAGAAGTCCCTTTTCTTTTTTAAAAAAGTGATGGGGTAAGGTAGCAATATTAATCAAAAATGAACATTTTATGGGTGTTAGAGAGCTAGCTGGAATCTGTTGGTCTCAATCCTGTCTATCTCTAAACTTTTTACCATGAAATCTTGTCTCACATCAAACTGTCTCACTAACTGCCTCTTTTTCAACAACTCAGCCACTGATCAAATACTCTTTTGCTAGTCTACCAAACCATGGACAGATCAACTAACCAATTGATTTTTGGATATGTCAATGTCTACATGGAGTAACAGAAGCCTGAACTAGTTTCTATTCCTCCTGATGTGAATATCTGGTGGACAAACAGTGGGAGATGCCTGAACAACAAGGCATGGCATCCACAGCCGGAAATATGTGACTCAGCCTCTTCTTCTGGTGAGCTACTTGGGCCCAGTCCTCTACAGAAATCTAAGGGCTGTTCCTTATCTAGATACAAGGAATAGGTGAAATTTTTGCCCTGTGCACAGGAAATAGACATGCCGCTGGAGTTTTCCTAGAACTGTGTCGCAATCAGACTCTGCAGCTTGATTTTGAAAGTGGCATCTTTGAGCTTGTTGAGAACTTTAGAAGTGGCTCTAGCAGAGACCTTTGTCCAATCACTAGATGTTTTGGTGTAGACTGACCCTGTAAAACACGGAGTATTTCAGTTGTTCCTTACGTTAAGGTGATTTCATATCAGACTACATATGTGTAGATCAGAAACCTGGTGTTTCCTGATTAAGTAACAAGACTTAGCTCTAGAACTGTCAGAACCAGACTCAAAGCTGTCTGCATCAGCTTTGTCTCTTTAGAAATCTGATTTGCTTAGGAACATATGGACAATAAAGATGTATAGACAGTAAATTTATCAAAAGTCCTGGAGCATTCCAGATGCTAAGAATGACAGATTCAAATCTGACCCTGTCCATAAGCTATGCTGGTCTCTATTTGTGGCCAAAAAAAATATGTAAAGGATTTTTCACTCAGTGATCAAAAAAATCATAGGTCTTCCCTTCTATGTAAGTTCTCTATATGTATTTTACTAAATTGAGGAAGCTTTTTTCTTAAAAAAAACAAAAACCCTAAAAATAAAAATAAAGTTTCTTTTAATAACAAAAAGTAGAATAGATTTTAAATGCCCCCAGCTCTTAAACAAATCCAGAGAAAGTGCAACAAAAATTAGCAGATTTAACAGAATTGTTCTATATTTTATTTCTGTAGAAATGCGTATTTGTAGAGTAACTCTAAACACAACTTCTGACATTATTTAAAATATCAAAGAGTTGGAAATCAGTGCACCCTCATGGTTTAGGCAGCTGAGGGTTTAAGGTGCAGATCATGTAAAGCTTAAGGACCCAGATTCAAAACCTGGGGCTGGAGGTTAAAAATAAAAAACGCCAACCTTTGTTTTGGGTGCTCCCTGGTGACCTAGTGGTCTGGTATATCTGGGAGCAGTCCCACACACATCCCAGGTTACCAAGTTCAAGACCCAGGCTGGAGGAACAGCCAATGTGAACAACTAAATAAAGATAAAGTGCTTCTTCTTCCTCTCTCAAAAAACAAGCAAACAAACAAAGAGTTGGAAATAACCTAAGTGCCCATCAATAGTTGAGTGGATAAAGAAGATGTGGTATATTCACACAATGGAATACTACTCAGCTATTAAAAAAATGAAATCCTGCCATTTGTAACAACATGGATGGACCTAGAGGGAATTATGCTTAGTGAGATAATCAGAAGGAGATATATAAACATCACCAGTTTCACCTCATGTGGTATAGAGAGAAAAAAACTTAAAAAAATAAACCAAATTAAACAAAAATAGGCTTTTAATTGATAGAATCAAATTCATGATTACAAAAGGGAAATGGAAAGGAGATGAGCAAGCATACATATATGTATGTATATATGTATGTATACATACATACATTGATTTACTATGAAAAGTAACTTAAGCCTACATATCGTTATAATGTAATGTTCCTTCAATAAAATAGAAAGGAAATAATTTAAAATAATTATATAAACTTATAATTTGATAAGTTATATTATAAATAAAAGTAACCACAACTCCTAAAGATAACTGTTTCTGTTCTATTAGCCAAGAGTTACATAGTGGACTAGAAAGAAGAATTATTTTTAAATGGAGAAGATGGTTTTATTACATGTTAATAATTTTTGCTAATGGAATTATTGAGGGACTAAGAGCATTTTAGCTCACCAATGATTTTAAAACTTCTAAAACCACCTGAATAGGTGCTCACAAGCAATTTGCTATTGTAGAAAGAGCTCATAATATTTGGCTTTTCAGTGCACTACATTTTAATCTTCCTCTCTACCTGTTTGCAAGTGAACTCTTAAAACCTTGGCCAATCCTATCAGTCAAAGATAGGCTCACAACCACAGGACTTTCCATTAGTAATTGGTGATGAGCCAGGAGTGTACCAGACAATGTGAGATTTCTTGAGCCAAAAAATACAATTAAACCAACAAAGGACACATTCAATGCACAAGACTGCATTACTGGAAAAGGGTAGGCTCCCAAACTCCCAAGAAAGGAAGGACCTTCTGAGTGCCAACTTTGTGGCTGGTACAGTATTGATGGGAACAAGGTCTTGTCTTCAAATGTTTATTGATTAACTATTTCCAAGGTAAGAGCATCTATTTCAAACAAAAAAGATTCTGGTTCATTTCTTCCCTCTCATAAATGAAAGGACAGACTGAGGAAGATAATATCAGTAATATAAATGTCACTAGGTAACCATTCTCATCTGGTATAGCTAATACTAATTCTGTAGCCCAAATTAGCTTCTTACTTGGAAATAATACTGAGGATAATGACTCTCCTATGAGTTCTAGAAAGATTTTATGACTTCCTTTCTTGAAGATTAAAGAAGAGGAGATGACTTACAATGGTTCTTCCCAAGGTGGAAGAATGGGGAAGGAACTATCTCAAGTGTTCTTTCTTTAGGACATTGAAAATATAACTGATTGATCATCTCACACCTTGCCATCATCTTTGACCTACTTACACTCTTAAGCCTGTCATCCAATGTGTCTACATCTCTAATTTCTCCCTCCCAGGATTCTCTTGGATGCAGCTCTTCTCAATCTTGTCAGGTCTTAGATCAAGTAATTCTCATCACTGGAATGAACTTTCTTCACTGATTCCTCATTGGGCTCCTCCCCACTAGTCGTTCCTGCTGTTTCACATACCAAATGGTTATTAACATTATATTTCTAAATGGTACACCAGATCATTAGACCCATTTTTCCATGAAGTGTTCAAAGTCCCTAGTCTGAATAAATAGCACATTCTTAATGTGCAGGGTATCCTTTATCACTACCCTCACCCTTGAGTATTGAGCTCCTGAGATTCTGAATATATTCACCAAATGTGGGCTGTTCTTTCATACACAGACCTCCCAGTCCTCTGATCTCTCTGATGAATACATTTTTTCAAAACCCAGACCAACCACGTAACTCCCTGCTGTATGTAGTTACAACTGTACACTATGACTTGTATCTTTCTTATGGTTCTTGGATACTTTCAAAACTATTTATATTATACTACACATAACCAAATTTCTGGAAATTGTTTGACGTAATCAATAAATAAACCTTGATTGATTCTTACGTTTTATCTTTTATGTGTTAGCATGGCAGTAAAAAGTATAGAATGTACATTTTGTACTTATGCCTTAAATCTCATCTGCTTACTCACTTTTCCCCCAAACTCTCTCTTCTCCAGGTCCCTCCCTCAAATTCAGGCAAAAACTATCAACAAGAATGTGCTGCAGCTTCTTTCAGGAATGTCCTTACATCAGTCCCAGTGCCCCCTCCATGCTCCAACCCATATTTCTTATTACCAGAGTGTGCATTCTTAAAGCTGGAATCTGAGTGGGAGAAAGGGCACAGTGTTCTTTATCAGGGGGCGGGAGGTACTACATCTGTTCACCCTCATGGTAGGAGGTGAGCAGAAAGGAAAATACTCATATAAGTCCATGGGATTGGAATGAGAAAGATGGGTGGTCCAAAGCCACGGGTGGGGAAGCCCTGTAGATTGGTGGTTGCTGCTGCTTTTTGGACACATGGGCTTTCAGGCAATGTTAGTATAGGGACTATTAATGATGTTAATCCAAGATGGATACCTTTGGACAACCCAATATTCTTGAAAGGACTATTTTTTGCCTTTGTCTCATGTCATGAATTTTGTCTTTACTTCATTGAAGTCAGCATTTCCTTCTTCTAGTTCAGATCCAGAGTATGTGTTCTTCTGAAATGAAAACAAGACCTGAAGTTATTTTTCTGAAAAATTTGCAAGTTGTTTTACAACAAGGCCTAATGATCAAGAGTGCAACTCACCTTTCTGCCTCAGGCCCCCCTCCCTGTTCCTTGAACTTTAGGAGGGAATGTAAAAGATGGTCCCTGCAGAGTCAGGCTGCAGAGAAAGGGAGTGGGGAACTGCAACACGTCTTTATGAGCTTTTTTGGGAACCAGGCTTCAAAGTATGTTTTATGCATCATTTTTAATGCTGAATTAACTGCTTCATAGGCTGGACCTGCAGCTTCTAACCACAAACAGGGGTTCCCAGTTTCTCGGTGTGACAGAGAAAAAGGAAGCTGATTTTAAAGGGAAAAGAGCAAAGAATTTTATCCCACTCTCTACTCTCAAATAGCCATCATTCTTCCTTCGGAGTTTGCTACAAGTAATATGCTTTCTGGGTTGTGGAGGAATGAAAAGTTCTCACCCGAGTTCCTAAGTGTGGTCTGACTATCACTTGGTGGTTAGCCAGGTCGTTGCCAACTGCACAGAACTGGGATCCTACGTGGGAGGAAGATCACTTCTCACAGAGGGTTCTGGTGGTTCTCAGTGGGGTGTTTCTGCAGCAGTCCTGAAGTCTCCCCTAGACCGCTTTGCGCCCACCCAGCCCTGGTCCTGCCTCTCTTCAGGCCACTTCCTGATGAAGGAGCTAGAAGTCATTGGAGAACACGGGGCTCACAAACATGCCCCATTTGAAAGGAACAACTTATAGTATATTTGGCAATATGGATTTTGTGAAGATTTAGTCATATGAAACTAAAAAAAAACAAACTCCAAGAATAAAATTTGGGCAAAGAGTGACAAAATAACCTTTCATGAAAGATTTGCATAAATAGGAGTTTCATGATCAAAAGAAAGGAGGGATTTTCTGGCTGTAACAAGCTTTGAGATGATGGGTGCTTCTGGAGTTAGTTCTGTTCCAAAGGAAATTTATAAAGCAATGGAGGCTATTTGAACCTAGACATTCTCCCTGATGGTGCTGCTTCAGAGTGCATGCTCTTCCTCGCAAACTTGGTCAGAGCTATCAATTCCCCCCAAATTGAGCAACCCATTAGAATTCATCACAACTTTTCGTTTTTCACGGCCCCTTTCCACTGACACTTACCCAGACAAGCTCCCTCCAAACCCCGACTGGGTTAGTGAAGAGCAGATTTATTTCTCAAATTCATGACATACTTTGCAGCCAAAAATGCCAGTTGTAGACTTCTAAGAGCATCGCACATTGATTGTGCTAATCATGACAGAGTCATTTAGAGTAGAGAGAAGTTGAGTGGCTTTTTTCCTAATTTTCACCCCAGCTGTATTATTTCTTGCTCTTTTCTTATTATTCCTGACTGTGAAGATTCAGTTTATTTGAGGAAATGTAACTTGATCACCATCTTGTTCTGTATGCCCAAATCTAGACCCCAAAACAAACTCCAGAGCAGAGATTCCTCATTATTGCTGGTCTCATTGCTCTTTTAATCCTGTTCAAACCCTTAAGGAGATTTCAAACCTTCATCGTAAATATACTTTTTAAAGCTTTTTATTAAAGTAACATTGCATTTTAACATTATATAGGTTTCAGGAGTACATCATTCTATTTCAGCATCTGTATATACCACTAAAAGTCTAATGCTATCCTTCACCATAACATTGACCTCTTTTACCCAATCTTACCTCCCTTCTTCCCCTTTCACACTAATTTTTCCTTGCAGGCTAAAGATTTTTATTGTATTTAATTCATTCATTTGCTTTATTTCTTTATGTACCAGTGACTATTGATTAGGCCCATATGACTTCTGTCTGAATAGGGTAACAATCCATTGCACAAATAAAGCCTGCTCTGGAGCAAACTCACAATAGCTCCTGTTTCCATAGCTCCAAGCATGCTGTTCTGAAGAGTGCAGATGGATGAGGTGAATAGAGACTTAATGTCTGGTATGTTTGTCTTCCACATAACAGATTGTCCCTTTAAGTAAGCCACAATGATTTCTCCTGTTATTCTTATATACTCTACAAGAAATCTTAGAGGAACAAGAATGTCACCCTCCCTAACAGAGCATCACTGAGAAAGCAGAGCACAGTCTTTGGTCTGATGGGTTCTTGTTTGTGGAGAGGATATACCTATAATCTGGTATAGATTTAAAATGCTTCCATATTTATTCCATTCTCACACAGTTGCCATTTCTTGTAAAAGACTGGGAGGCTGAGTCACAAGAGTTAATATTTATTCCATTCTCACATAGTTGCCATTTCTTGTAAAGACTGGGAGGCTGAGTCACAAGAGTTAATCACAGGAAAATAAACAGGACAAACTGGAGGTTAGGTCTCTTGATTCCTTTCCACAACACATAAATGCTTGCCATCAGTGGGAACACATGCAAGACGAATAACTTTTTCAACTCAATCATCTGCTTATTCTGTGTAGGGTATAGGGTGTAGGTTTTGCACACCAGAGAGGCAGTGAACTCTATCAGTGAGTCCCTGGTTGAAAGTAGATAATCAAGCAAACGGATCTTTGGGCAGGCTATAGATGCTATACCTGATGCTGCAGGTGAGCAAAGGTATGCCGTTTGAGTGGGATAATTGGTTGAGTAGTCATGAAAAGGAACTTCCTGGCAGAGGGGAGGGTTCAGGACACAGAGTGCAGAGAGCATGATATTTAGGGGAATTGCAATGAGATTTCTATGGGTTGGAGTAGAGACTTTGGGATGGGAGGGGAGTCTCCAGAGGTGACATGGCTCCATCAACAAGATTCTTTAAGGAAACATTCATGCCAGAGTTCGGATTTTACCTTATGATCAGAAGAGAGCCATAAGGCTAAAGAAAGGGATGACTTGATCTGGATAGTGGGAAGACTCTTCCTGCTTCCAGGAACAAATCTGCTCTTCCTGGTGGCTCACAGCCCCATGGAACTATATGGTGCAGTTATTGAAGAAACACTAGCTGAAAAAGCAGTCTGGAAAGAGCCAGAAGAAATGAGATCCATGGCTGGCATGAGCAAAAAATTTCCATTCATTTTTTTTCTTTTATGGTTAAAATCTTGAAGTTAGTTGTCTTATAAAAAAGTTTAAATATTTTATGTGTGTCTCTTCTTGGAGGTGTACTTCTTGAGGTTACTTCCTCACTACCTAGAACAGCACCATAGAAACACAATAAATATTTCATACTGTTCTATATTAGGATATTGGTGCCTGAAAATGGCTCTCCACCTTTGCCTAACACTAAGGATGGGAACTTACAGGAGGGAGGCAGGGGCAGATCCTCTACCTCCCTCCCTCCCTCTCTGCCTCCCTCACTCCCACTCAGGGCACTGAGAGGCTGTTATTCTGTAACATCTGAAGCATAGGCATTTTAAAGATTGGAATTATGTTTTCTCTCTTCTCCCATCTATAACATCAGTTGCTGAGTCCCTCAGGTACCAACTTCTTATTGAAGACAGTGAGGTCCAGAAATAGGAGAATAAGGGTATTAGCATTAAATAGAAGAGATTTTATTATTGTTATAGATGGTTTTCTGAAATAGAAATGGAGGGATTATGAACTGGATTAATGGGAAATACTAGAAGGAACTAACATTAAAGTGTAATCACAAAGACTCATCAAACCAATAGTTTTACAAATTGCTGCTTTCCCCACCCTTGCCCTTCTCAAGCTTGCTGAAATTGAAACTGATATATATTTATACACATACATACCTATACTTACACAGGTCAATCTATTATTCACCTATCTTTCCATCTATCATCCAATTTGTTCTTCCTTCCCTCCCATCCCTTCCCTCCCTTCCTTCCTTGCTTCTCTCTCTCTCTCTCTCTCTCTCTCTCTCTCTCTCTCTCTCTCTCTCTCTCTCATTGGACAGGGAAAGCTTTGGTAATTAAAATCCTAAATTTCCTAAAGAGATTGGGAATTGTCTTGAGGGCCATTGATTGAGTAGCATGTAAATTCCTCTGGGTTTTATCTGCCTGCACAAACAGCATCTGTCCAAATGTTGGGGAGCTCATGTTTTTATTTCTTTTCAACAAAAAACAATGCCTTAATTCTTACTTTGTCCTGATAACATCCCAATATTATTCTCTTTTTTGTGCATTTTGCTGGTAAACAATGATAGCTGACTTCTTGAATTAGATTATATTTATATGTATAAAAGCCAGAACTATTACAAAATCCTGGCATTGATTTTTCTTACTAGAAACCTAAATAGCTAAGAATTGTTTTACATGTAAAAAAACTAGCTGTAATTTTTTCTCTATAATATAAACATTGATTTAAATATCAAAGAGCTTGTTTTAATCATCATTGTAGATGTAGATGCCTTTATCTTAAATGTTCAGTAAGTGTTAATATAAAAGCAGGTAACTAAGAAAATATCATTGCACTGCAGCAGATGGGACTCCAGATTCTATCACTAACACCACAAGTGTACCAGACAGCATGGATACAATTCTCTGGGTTTCCCCGTGTTCAGAAATGGGGAATATATCCACATCTCCAACCTTTTCTGCTAATCCCAGAGGGGAGACCTGGAACCACCACTGATGTGTATTTTCCAAGATAATCAAAGGAAAATCCAAATGACAACATAAATTTCTGTATAGTTACTCCTCTTCTGTTTTTGTCTGAATCTGTGGAGCAAGTCAATCTCTGCTTGTTTGGATGACTGTCATAGAACAAGGAGGGAATTTTCTCGGAGCATAAAGTGAAACTGATCTGCATCCAAAGTTTCTATCATCATTTATATTGGAGCTATTTTTATTTTTTGCAAAGCATCTTTGTATTGAATTCTTACTTTAATGGGGCTCTCTAATATTTTATTTTTATGATTCTGTTGTTTTTACAAGACATTTTTAATATTATAATGCTGGTAAATAGCAATGATATTATATCTCAACTGAGTTGTCCAGACAATTGTCACTACCTGAAAATGAGAGATTTTGCACAGCTGTACGGGTACATTGGCAAAAATAATCACAATTTATTACCACAAGTCAACCAGTTATTAGCATGAGAGAAGAGAAGAGAAATCATCACCCCTGATGTATTGAAAGGCAAATTAAGAGCTCTCCTGCTAGAAAGTATAATATTCATGATTGAAATGGAAATTCTCTTAGTAGTTTGAAAATAGAAAATTTCAGAGTTACATTTGGAAACATACAAAGATATCAATGTTTCTTTCATAATTGTTTCAGAACTAAATTGAATTTGGTACTAATGCTTGTATTAATAGAGGAAAGATTAACCTGAGCAAATAGATATTGCTGTTAAAAACTCTAACTAGTTAGAATTATTTGGAATGGCTATAGATGTTAGAAGATGTTTCCCCCTCCCCCAGTGATGTACTGTCAAAGGTTCAGGTCATAATGATACAAGAATTTGAGATAGAGGTCTAGCAATACCAAGGTTAGCTATATTGTCAGAGTCTTACATGGCTTGGTGAGTATCCGTCAGAAATTTGGAAGAAGATAACTAATTCAGGGGTTCCGTCATCTTACCATAAAGGACTGTAACACCTTTCTGTTGCTAGGAAAGAAAAACGGGAGAACACTTTATTTCAGCAGCTATTTATAAAAACGCTCTGTTGCTATACACTGCTGTATAGTCTCCCTAGGGACCCTGCACCCATTTCCCTTTCCTTTTCACCTTTAAATACCCTGGAGCTCAGAAGTTTATAAGCCTTGGAACCATAATTAGCACATACAGAAATTGGATTAAAAACAAAGATGCCTTCTAGTTCTTAAAGTCATGTGAAGGGCTGAATCTTCTTGGACAAATTTTTTTTTTTTTTTTTTTTTTTACACCAGAATCAACTTTGTGCCTGTAGTCTGAGTATATTTTATCTTACTACTTCCTTGCCACCCACATTGCAGTCCATAGATCAGCAGAATTACATCACTGAGGAGCTCATTAAAAATGCATACCCTCAGGCTCCATCTCAGACACTGAATCAGAGCCTTTATTTCAATAAGATTCGTATCATATGCATTTTTAAGTTTGAGTTTTCTTGATCACCTAGATTCTGCACAGTTCTGTCTTGACCTCTAAAATTAGACTTTACTTTCAATACACTTGTTATATGCTGGTTACTACATGCTTGGTCTCCTTTGGAACCAGTCACTACAGGGACATGCATATGTATTTCCAGTTACAGAACAAGCCTTCCTTGTTTTTATTCCTCTATTTAACTTATAGAACTCTATCTACAGATATCTAAACCCCAGTTATTTATAAACGTATTGAAGGTATATCCATGAGTGTTGTGTCAAGGGAATATAGTGCAGTGACTGAAGAGTAACTTCAATGTAAATTAGCAATTTCATTTCTTAAATTTCATGTACACTTTTAAAGATTTCCCCTTTTGTTCCCTCACATCTGCTTTCTTCATATACCTTAGTTCTTCCACTCCTTCTTCCTCACTCTTCCTAAAAAGTTCCTTCTTTAAGGTTCAACCTAAAATTTCTCATATAGTCCTAGACTGCTTATTTCTTCCTCTCATCTTTTTTCTTTTTCCTCAATTTTATATCTACAAAGACAAAGAAACTAGTTGAGTATGATGGGATTTTTCTTGAAAGGGAGGGAGAGGAGAAGAAATGAAATGTACAAAGACAATAATGCAGAGAAAGCCAGGGAGCATCTGTCTGTTAACACACTTCCTTCCCCACATGCCCTTCCATGTCTGTATTTGTGGCAGAGACAGCTACCACTCATTGAATGGCAGTCCTCCATTTCTTCCTGAGCATTCAGCTAGTACATATTTCCAACTCTCTTTGATGCGCGTGGGAATATGTGATGATTTCTTATGCAATGTGAGCCCAGGTGTGGGTGTCATCCGAGGGCTGAGGCATCCATGAGTGGATATGCTTTCTCTATTTTCTTTAACTTTCTCACCACAGAGGATCCAGAGGAGGACTCCCCAGTTCCAGGGCAGTAGTACTTAGCCAAAGGTGAAGGAAACAGCAGGTGGATGGGTAAGAGGTGGTTTTGACCCACAGATGACATCTGACAATATCCAGAGACATTTCATGCTGTCACAACTAATGAGTGTTGTTATTGGCACTTAATGGGTCAAAATCAGGGGTGCTACTAACCATCCTACAAGGCACATCATAGCCCTACAAGAAAGAGTGATCCAACTCAAAATGTTGATAGTGATCAGTTTGAGAAGCCCTCTCCTCAGGGATAGTGGAACCACTAGAGGAAGGAACCTGTGTCCTCTCCAGGAACACTCCAAAACCCAACAGCTAACACATGGAACTGTGAAAGGAGCAAGAAATAAACCCTTGTGGATGAAGAGATTGTAAAATGTGTGTCTCAGTGTTTAGCTTACCCTGACGCAGTAAGTTCAACTTTGATCTGAGTCCTGAGGGATTTTGTTGATCTGCTTTGCAGATCCAACTATGCAAGCTTCATGGGAATGGTCCATTTTATTCAGAGTCGGAGATAAGCGTTGCTATGAAAACAGCACCTTTGGATTAGAGACAGTAGATTTTTACTATAGTCTCATGGATTGCTGTCACTCTGTATCAGAGCCAACTCCAGGACTAAAGGAGGCGCCTGTGTTTATGAGGGAACCATAGTTACTCCAGTGGATTCCTCTGTAGTCTGTGTCCCCATCCTGAGAAAATAATGAGGCAAATTGGTCTCAATTACCTGTGTAAGGAGGCTTTATTTGGGATGAATGTCATGGTGTCACTGTTATTCGATACTTTCTTAAATGAAGGAAGGCATATCCTTCTATGGATTCAGACCTAAAATGTTTGTTTTGATTTTATGAACATCAAAAACAACTAAAAGATAAGCCATATGATTCGCAAGCTCCTGTAGCATGAAAAATAAAAAGTGCATGTCTTGCTGTGGTACAATTTTAAAGTCTGTGGGTCACTGTGTCAACTCCTTGTTCTTACACGTGAAGATATTGACACCCCAAATGGATAAGCACCTCGCCCAGGCAGAACAGAGGCAAAACTCCACATCACTCACTAACCTTTGCTGCCTTCTCCCTCCTGGTTGCTATTAGAAGCCACAGTCCCAGCTATCACATTTGTGTGCCACCTTTTTCATTTGCAAAGCATTTTGCTGCTCCACTAGGCAATTAGAGGACGAGGCTCTGCAGTGTCATATTGATCTTTCCTGTTCAGATGTATAATTAGCTGTTAACATTTCATTATAATCAAGGTTTCCCCAGGTTCTCCATGACCCTTAACTTTCCAGGTTCCCAGACCTTTGAATGCTGTGAGTTAATTAATTTTGCTGTCTGATGTGAACATGTAAAATATGGATATGGAAAATGGAGTCTAATAATGCTTGAGAATCACGTGATTTTTCTTATTAAGTAAGCTTTATCAGAAGTACCTACAGAGAAGAGAGATAGCAAATCACTTCTTTCTAGTTCCAACAGGAAAGCAATTCTAAAAGAAGTGTTATAACACTTGAGTGTCATGTTCTTTTTCCTCCAGCACCCCTGGAATTTGGTAACTCCTTTTCCTTTCCCTCCCCTCCCCTCCCTTGACCTCCCCTTCTCTTCCCTTCCCTGCCTTTCTTTTACCCTTCCCTGTCCTTCCCTTTTCTTCTCTTTTTCCTAAAGATATAGGCAGGAAAGAAGGAGAGCAGAGGTAGTCAGGAAGGAAGAGAGAGAAGGAAGAAGCACTTTATTTTATTTAATTGTTCAGCTTGGTTGTTGCCCCTGGCCCCTGGTTGCAAACCCAGGTCCTTGGAATGTCTGTGGACTATACCCAATGAACTTGATCACTAAGCCACCAGTGTATACCTGAGTGTCATTCTTATGGGAGGTAAGAGACACTGATCTGATAAAACACAGTTTTAAATTAATTGTTTTTAAGGAACAGTAAATCATAGTATTATATAAGTTTGAGGTATGTATCATTATAGATCTACATCTGTATATAATACATTAATTTCTCCATTACCAGTTCAGTTCTTCCTTCAACATATGATTCATTCCTTCCACTCATTTGTCCACTCCCTTTTCCTCCATTGCACCCACTTATTTGATTTTGACTTTATAGATTAAAAGTCTCTTTTTGTTTGGTTTAGTTCATTTGCTTTCTTGGTTAAAAGATTGCTCTACTTTTCTGGAAATAGGCAAGTGGATGAGGGCAGGAAGACATATCAGGATAGTGAAAAAGTCCAAAGGAGGGGCCACAGTGACTTGAACTTAAACAGCAGTCAGGAGGAAGGAGAGCAAAGCTGCATTTCAGATTTTGTAGAGCTGACCAGCCTCATGGTAGTAATAATTAGAATTGTAACAATCATAAGCAAAATCTTCCTCAATTATTGTCTATAGAACACTTGCTGTGTGCCAGACCCGTTGCTAAGCATTTTGTACACGTTTTTTATTTTAATTCACACCAAAAACTCTATAAAGTAGATACTATTATTACCCACACTTTGTAGATGAGAAAACAGCCCAGAAAATTTAAATAGCTTTTTCAAGAACATATGGCACTTAAGTGGTGAAACTGGAATTCAAAATCAGCTGGTTGGATTCCCTAGGCGGAGTTCCAGTCTACTCTAAGTTCTCTGCATTGAGCCAGAAGTCCAGAACCCTGTGTGTATGCAATGACTGCACTCAGGAGAATGAGGTCAGGGAAATTTCCATAGAAGCCTCTCTAGAAGTGAAGAAGGAATGGAGGTAAAGACAGTCAAAGTGAGAAATAAAATGAGTGGTAGCCAGTGAGAGCTGAGTAATTCCCAAGATACTTCTTAACCAACCCTTTCCCACCCTACAAGCATGCACTGATTTGTCCATCAAGTGAGCCCATCCCTTATTCTGATACAGCTTCTAACCCTGGTCCCTGCTGGCTCACTTTCTATAAAGCTGTACGACTTAAACATTCCAAAACATGATATTTAGTTATCCATTTTATTACACCTTGCAAGGAGCCATATTAAATTTTAAATCAAGACCTCAGTCAGTGACAATGACTCTGGAAAACTGACTTGCCTTCAAACTTTTTTTTTGTCCCAACACAGTTTCAGTGTCTTAAACCTAGACTCCTTCAGGATTTAAGGGCAGGAGTATTTTGAGTTTAAATACATTTGTGACAAGAAGTATGGAAGAGGAAAACACCACTTGAGGTGAATAGTGTATGTAATTGCAAAGCCAGTGCAGCCAAGTTGTCAAAGGGAACAGTTTGTCTTATAGCAAAAAAAAAAGGGAAAAAATTGAACCAGGCTATTTGTCATCAGAGACTTAGGGCCCTCTGGGGGCAAGGAGGGTGTGTGGGGGGCAAAACAAAACAAAGAGAGGAGTCGAAACACAGCTGGGGCTGAACATGCAGGAGGTCTGTATGTGTGCACAGAGAAGATTGGAAGGGCCCTCTCCTGGGAGTTTGATTTTTTAATTCAAAAGACACATGATTTGCTCCCAATAATCCATCATAGCAATTGCTCCTGTGTGAGTTGCTCCTTGCCACCTGCATGTCCCTTTTCTGGAGCTGACATATGACCTGGTTTGGGGTACATGGTTTGGGGCACCGTCCAAGTGAGGCTTGTGTTAGTACCTGAGCATGCGCCCTGGCTACTGCAATTTCTGGGTCCAAACTTCCTTACCTATTTCCCATTCAAATTGCCAGGGCGATCCATCAAAAAATTTGTCATGTGGGCCCTGGTGGCCTAGTGGGCAAGTCCACCCTCTTTGGCTGCCACAGGCCCACTTTCATCCTAAGGACATGGGTTCAGGATCTGGAGTGGCGCAACAACCAAGATGAACGATTAAATAAAATGTTTGTTCCTTCTCTTACTTAGTACCTGCCTGCCTACCTGCCTTAATTACCGCCTTCCCTTGAAACTTTTTCCCACTTCCTATGACTCCCCTGCTAAAACCTCCTTTGCAACTAGAAGTCCATATGCCTTCCCTAAGACCTCTGTCTCCTTGTTTCGCTTCTGTCCCACTCTTCAACCATCTCTCCCACCGGCATTTCTTCAGTTCTCTGTGATTCAGCTCTTTGGCCTGTCTCTCCCTCCAACCTGTGTGTTCCTGCTTTTGCACCTTCTTTAACACTCACTCTTCACTTGTCTAGAGAGCTGCATTCCGTGTTCTCAAGCCTGTATCTTCCTGTGATTGGGTAATCAGCCTAAGTGCCACCGCTCAGAAGGACAATGTCTGACCATCTCCTTAAATAATAGGTTGAAGTGTGTAACCTCGTTGGTATGTGGCAATTCTTGACCTATAAAATGGCTGTTTTTCATGGTTCAACCAAATAACTTCCCCACCACTTCATCCCATCACTACATTGTCCATAAATCTTAAATATTGAATATTATTTCATTTGAAACTAAATGGATATGTTGAGAATAGCATGAAATTCCTATACTAAAATGTAAATTTCGAAGGACCAATACTTCTCTATTTTCTTAGTTTCTTTATCTCTAGCACCTAGTAGGTCCTTTGTAGCTATTCGTTGGATTTTGTATGAATAAAGACACGAGCAACACCAGGCTTGGGATGCCATCTTCCAGAGGGCTGAGTTATTTCATTCTGTTTTCCTCTGTCGATGTACTATCTGCATGTCTTACAGGTACGAAACTGCATCAGAAATGCAAATAGAGGCTATCTCCTACAACAACTCCTGTAAGTGGGTCTACATGTTGGTGCATTGTGTTGAAAAGGATTCTTACGTTTCATTTAGACCACAGCAGCCGAATTTTTCATGGGCGAGGCACTTGCCATTCCTACTCTGAGGAATTTGATGTATGTGGGAAGTTTTGTCAGCAAATGTAAGCATAGTGTCTCAGCTTCCCTTGCCCGACTACAAGTTCACGTGCTCTCTTCTTTATGTGAAGCAGCCAAATCTTAGACGTGCACTTCGAAGACCACTCAGTGATTTCTAATGTAACTCTCTTACACTAGCATTTTTGTATTTGTTGGTTTTTAGTTTGCCTAAAAACATGAAATATTCTGTCTCTAGATAATTTTTATATGATGCTCTAAAATTTATTTTAAAAATTAGACATTTTATGCCAGACTGCATTATATTATTAAGATGGGTGAGTCAGATAAGACACCAGGGAATTTTTTTTAATTAATAAGCTTCTTTGGGTAGCCATGGTTGCTTAATATCTTCCAGAAATTACACGTAGGTTTCCTAGAATAAAAGGTTTAAGGTACAGTCATAGAGGAAATATATTGTCCCATACTTCCTATTAGCTAATTATTGTGTTCAATTTGCATCAACTGTGGAAAAATGATGAAAGCATTTGATTAGAATAAAACCTGGGCTCAGTGATTAAATCTGTTTAAGCCTCGACTCCAAGAAACACCCAATGAAATAGACTCAGCTTCTTTCATCATACTCCAGACACAGATGTCTTTAGGATTTATTTTCCCCTTAGTTTTGATGACTGAGAAGTTGGGTCCCTAAAAGGAGCTGGTCACGAACACTCTGGAAACACTGCCTGCCAGGGATACTCTAATGCCATATTTTAAATGAGTTGTTCCAGTGAATTCTTCTGGGCTCCTGTCCAAATTTGGTCTGAATTCACATTCAATGGGACAAAGTAGGCTGATGGAAAACTTGCCTTTCTCCTGCATTTCCCTGCAGGAACTTTGTCCTACTCAGATTTTCATGCTCTTTCCCTATCCACATCACATGATTTCCAACCCTGTGCCTTCTAGTTCACATCTGCCTTGCAAGAAACCTTCCTTCATTTTTCATGGTAGATCTACCTCTCCTAAGCAAACATAATTTCTCTTTTTAGTTGCTCCATAATGCTCATTTGTTTTACTGAAGAATGAAAAAGTCTTCACCAGCAAAAAGTGGTCATTTTATTCTTTAGAACGTCTACAGACCATCTATTTTATTTCCGTCTGTTTTATACTGCTATCTTGTAATATCTCATCTGTTTTATAATCTTATTCCATCAAGTTTTTATATTGGATATTGATTTTTTTGAGTACATGTATACTTGTCACACTTTAGTTCAAGTCCATCCTCCTAGAAGCAAGGGAAAGGATCTTTCTTGATATCTCCCAACAGCCGAAATAGATATTAGATTGTTGTGCACATAGATATTTCTTAGGTAAATAAATGCAAAAGGCAAATAAAAGAAGAAAGAGATGGAGCAAGGAAGAAAGAGGAGGAAGAGGAGAAAGATAAAGGAAGTAAGGTCACATTTGCTCTGGAAACCCAGAGTCTAGTACATTGTTTGTCTTAAAATAGATACTGAATACATGCTTTTTTAATATACAGAAATACTCAATCTTGACAATGTGTCAATTCCATTTCTGCTCTTTCTATTTCATCTTCACCTCTCTGCATATAGCAAACATCTGTTCAGACTTCACTTGCAACATGCAGATTCCTAAGGGTACGGATCCAACCAAAACAATAAAGTCTCAACAACAACAAAACAAATCTCATCATCAGGCTGATCGTCATTCACTCAGCTCCAGAACTAATGAACTTCAGCCTTAGGATGGTTCATCTTTTTATACCAATGTTAACCACATTGCTATCGAGAAGTTGCTCATCATATTTCACACGATAATGAGGACTTTTCTCAGCATGAAATCTTAGAGTTGAAAATTAAAAGTTGATAATATTTCCAATAGATAAATGAATGTAATTGTAAGGAGGGAGATTCAGTAAAAGTAGTAGAAGTAGCAGAATTTTCTCCATTCAGTGAACCAAACCCCTCTATCCCCAATTTGGAGCAAACTTGTTGAATGAGATATCAGTAAATATACAAATAGAAGCCCTGTGCAAATCTTAAAGTCAGTGGGTCTCCAGGAAAGATCACAGACTTTCCCAAATCCGGGTGGTTTGTGTGTATGCATGTGTGTGTGCATGTGCACATGTATACATACGCATACGTGTTTATTTGCTAGACTTTAAAAATCAGAGTGCCCATTTTCAGGTTTTCAGGCAGGTTTACTTTTTTACTGTCCCAATACATTTGATTTCAGGGTGAACAAGTCAAGTCAATTGAATTATTACTCAGCATTCAGTGTGATGTCTGTGAGCATGGAGCATACAAGTGTTTCTTTTTGTATGGACCCAGCCTACCAACACCTTTTCTCTCTAAACCAATACACCCACTCACAGCAATGCTCCCATTTAACTGGCCCATTTAGGAAAAGGCATCCCCCTCCAACACAACAATATTATTTGCTTAGTGCAGAACATCTGTCAAACTATAGAAGCACACAGGTTAAAACAAATGCGTAATCTTACCACCAAAACAGTCCTATTATTTCTGTTGTTTACATTTTGGTGTTCTCTCTTCACTGTTGCTTTTTTTAAAACATATTTTCATTTTCATATAGTGTTGCATTTTTTTAAACTATATATGCTATGGAATGGTGTTTTAACTGATCATAAACTGGGCTTTTGCCTGATAATGAAATGATGGTCCTCATACCCTCAGTTGTCTGCTTTCAGGAGCTGAGTGACTGGGGAAGAGCAAATCATACATGGGGACCAAGTAAATCAATGGAGAAATGAATCCTTAGTATACCTGTGTGAAGCTTTGAAGTCTTCCAGTCCTTGGGTTACAAAATAGTTGACTGCGTATTCTCCCAAGAGCATTATGGTCTTTATGTTACACATTTAATCCATCTGGTATTCTGGGGTCATAGGAAGAGGTTCTGTTTTTTATTTCTACATTTGGTGACTCAGTCTCCAAACATCATACAGAGCATACATTCTTCTCATAATAATGGATTCATATAGTAAATCTGCTTTGTGTATAGCTTCTTACATGTGGCATAATTTTTTTTATTCATTCATGATATATCAAGTAACAGTAAAAATTAGCAGTTTTTGATCATATAGCTGTGTTTCATTGTGTGAATTCACTACCTTGTTTATATATTCTCTTAAAAGTAGACACTTGAGCTATTTTCAGTTCTGGTCTTTTATGAATAAAAACTTACGGACATTCTTCAAGTTTTTTTAGTGAACACGTTTCATTTCTCTATGGTGAGATGTGGTTTGTGTTTAGTTTTATAAAACTCTTAGACCTTTTCCCAAAGTGGTTGTAACATTTTATATTCCCACCAAAAATTAATGAGAGTTTCACTTATTCTACATCAACAGATTTAGTTTTGCCATTAAAAATTATGTAACTAGCCATTTGGTGTAAAGTGGTATATCATTATGGTTTTCATTTTAAATTTCCTCGTGACCAATGATGTAGAACATGTTTTCATGTGCTTATTGACTGTTTATGTGTATTCTCTTGAGAAAGAACTGTCAATATACTTTGTGTTTATTTTACTCTGGAGAGGATGTTTTCACTGAATAGAGGATTCTAGATGGACAACTCTTCCTCAGCACTTTCCGATGACATTGACTTTCTTCTGACATCCATTATTTTTGTCAAGAAGTGATTGACCTTTACGGTACTTTTGAAGATATATCTTTTTTCTCTAGATGCTTAAAGACTTTCTCCTTGCTCTTTTTTTTCAGTGCTTAAGCTAAAATGTGTGTTTGTATTTATTCTGAGGTTTCTTAGTGCCTTTTGAATTTGCAACTTAATTTTTTCATCGTTTGTGAAATTTTTGCCAAGTTTTTTAAAAGTCTATGCTTCGAGAACATATCTTTTTCCTGATACTCTTTCAGTGTTGTTGATATGATTTCATACCATATTTAGGTAAATATGTATATACAATTGTCACATCCTCTTATTGTCATGTTCCACTTACTAGACACCAACTTTTTCCCTTTTGATATTTTTTCATTTATACACTCTGTTGTCAGGTGTTAAACTTCGGTTTGCTTCAAATTTACCTATTTCGATTTCTCCCATTACTTTTTAAAATTGTAAACCTTTTGTAGACATTATATAGTAAACTTTCATTTCTGTTAAATCCTGAAAACTTATCATTTAATATGCGAGTTTAACCCACTGCTATGTATTGATTTCTATACCATTAGGAGTTGTTGCTGTCATTCTATTTCATTTTCTTTTTCTCTGTTTTGTTTTTTGTTTTCACGTATCCTATTTTACTTTAGAGTGTTCTTCCGCTAGTTTAAAAGCTAGACATGCTAATTTTGTTCTATGTGTCCTTAACTTAAAATTGTTTGTGATTATTTATGCCTATTGATTTTTTAACACAATATTTTTATTTCCCCAATAACTGGCAACTGTTGGAGCCTACTCAGATGTCCTTTTGGTCTCACTCATTCTTGAGTCCTCTCCCCGACCAAATTACTAATGACTAGAATTCTGGTTATGGTTGCAATGAGTATTCTGTCTTTTCCTGTTTCTTCTTTTATCCTCTACTCATCAGCCCTGACAGTGCCTTGTTGGTGTCAGTAACCTGGACTGTTACTGCTGACTTGCATGAGCAGCACGGATTATCTCAGAACAGCTCCAGAAGGAAGTGAGAGTAGAATCTAAATTCTTATTTTACCCCATTGCCTCACTGCCTTCCAGAGACATGAGTTCAAAACCATCTTCAGATGACCCAGGTTTTTCTCAATTTTTAGAGCTTCCAGGGGTCCATACTTCTCTCTAGCATGATTTCTTGGGTTAATCCTGGGAGGAATGCCATCATCTGATGCTTTATGGACTCAAAAATCTGACAGTCAGTATTTCTTTACAGAGCAAGTTACAACTCCATGGAGAAGGGAAGGCTAGAACAGAGCAAAGTCTGCTCTGGCTGTTTTATGGCTTGGAGGGCCTCAGAAAGAACGCCATGGGCAGTACAGTTCTTGTCATAAAGGCCACTACAGCCATGACAGCAGTGAAGTAGCTGCTCAACTAGGAGAAAAGAGCAACTAGGGGACAGGTGTGGAAGGATATTGTCAATTTTCTTCCTGAATATGTGAGAAATCTCCTGGGAATTTCCCTTCCAAAAACAGAGGGAAAGTCTGATGAGGGTAAATGGGGGTGAGCAAGAGTTGATATTCTTCGAGAAGTTCTGCAATTATACAATTATGCCATTAGTACTAGTATAATAGGTATCTTTCAGCTATTTTCTCTTTATACTTTTTCTTCCTCTTTTTAACCTCCAACAACTGGATTTAATGTTTGAAGAAATATAGAATTCTTCACAGTCTTGTTGACTATCATGTCCCTAAAGGGGTTAAAGCTGAATACTCCAAGTCTCTCAGAATTGGTCTCTGGTGGATGCCCCACTCTGACATGAATTCCTAAGGACAGTGTAGGACAGTCCCAGAAGAAAGTAGAAGCTCCTAGTCTTCTAAAGCATTAGCCCTTTCTTTAGTCAAACAAGCCATGTATCATCCCCTGGGCCTCAACCATTTTCCTAATCTAGAAATGTTCTTTTGCCTTTGTTCTGTAGAAGAATGTAGTTTGGGAAGGTCTTAATCTAAAGGAGAGTTTATCTGTGAAGAGTTTTCTGTAAGAAAACTTCCAGACACTGGCAACTACCTTCCCTTGCCTGACAGCCAGGTTGCCTGTCCAGGCCTCAGCTCAGGATCCAGATCTTTGGTCCATTCCAGCTACCTCAGAATTTACTGCCATGTGAAGTCCCGGTGCTATTAAATTTAGGCTTTTCTTTTATTAATCACATGTAATGTTAATTTGTTCATTCACTCAGCCTGTGAAAAGCTTCAGAGAAATGGGGAAACCTTTCCTTTGAGTTCCATAATTTGGTAAACTAGCCGGAAGAACCTTGAAAGTTTGAACATTGTTTGTTCCCCAGGACAGCTGCAGGGAATCAAGAACTAGGATTCCTGACAAAGCCAGTAGAAATGGCTAAAGAGTTTCCCCATCAAAACTCCTGATCTGTTCCCTCAAACATGCAACAGAAACAAAGCAGTGAGAAATCTTGTATTCTCTGAATATATTAGTAGGAGAAAACTTGAGGGAGAGAGTTTCTGGGTTATGTGTGTTTAAGGCATTTTTGTTTAAGGACATTATTCCTGCTTTTGAGTAATTCTATTTTTAAAAATATGAATATGTGAGAAATCTCCTGGGAATTTCCCTTCCAAAAACTTTTAAAAAATTAAAAAAATAAAATTCCTTTGGTGGACCTGTGTTTCTTCCTATGTCTTATTGCTGCCTTTTATTTGGGGGATTCTCATCCTGAAGTTCTGTGATTTCATAGTCTTTTCTTTCCCATCTCCTACTTGAAACTTCTGTTTTCAATCCTCATTGCAGGACTCTAAATCTCTAAATCTTTGTAGGGAAATGAGATCAGGCCTTGTGTATATTTATGAGTATTGTTTATTACTGGGAGTCAATTTTTTTGATCTATGTTAAGCTAAAATGCATAGTAGCATAATAAAGTTGCTACAGAATTGTACTTCTAAATTAAAAGGAAAAACTGTTAAAGAATTTTCCATTTAAATTTGACTTATTGGCACTTGTTTAGAAAGAAAATGTAAAGAAAGTATGTTAGCTAGTCTTAGGGAATCAAAGATTGTGGTATTGTTTTAGTCCTGTTTTGCTGAACTGATAACATCTAAGATGAATTAAAGTATAGTGATTAATAAACTTCAGCTCCTAAAGCCCTACAGATATAAAAAGACAGAGAAAAATAATATATATATATTAAACAAGACACTTATTCTACTGATATTTAAAAGTCCTTCAGAAGATAAAATGACTCTAAAGGGTGTTCTCTCTAGAATATACTTTGAGGGTCAGTAGACATTTAGAAAGAAAATAAGAGATCTCTATTTGCCTTTTCTTGTCCTCCTTTTTATGCCCCACCATTTCTTTTGAAATTTATTCTTCATAAAATGTTTCCTTTGAAGGGAAAAAAAAGTTTGGACAAATTAGAGAATAAGTACTATTTTTTGGTCTTTTCTTAAACTAAGGTAAGGAAAAAATTGTACTAAAAATTTAGAAGGCTGCTCCATCCCTGGAATCTTATCTTATCTGGATGAGATAATGAATTAAAAACAAAATAGTTTAAACCATTTTGAAATTTAAGTGACATTCAAACTGCTATTTATTTTTATAATAAGTGAGTCTTATTTTACCTGGCATGTGACTATGCAAACTAAGAGATTTGCTTGTGTTTTTGTCTCTGCTTGCATGTGTTATAAATAGTATACATTATTGCTAGAATCTGCTCATGTATCATTGGATCCTCGAAGGCTTTTTCATAAATTACTAAATTCAGAAGATAGCAAATCAATCTGAATATTTCTTTAAGTTCAAATTATTGAGGACACTTTTGGTAAATAAAATCTAGAATAAATTAGTTTATTTTACACTGGCGGTCGTTATAACATTTAATTGAACGTAAGTGGGGTAAATCTTTCAGCAGGGAAAATGTAGTCTGATGGAAAATGGAACTCCAGATTGCCAATGATATTTTATTTCAGAATTATTCCAAACTGATTGGACATCAAATCCTAGTGGAGATTTAGCACAATTTGACTCCATTTGGGGCCTATTGCTTCTCTTTAACGTTACTTGAACAGTTTTCTTTGTACCTAGGGGTTAAAATGACCCTAAAGTTTTACTGAGCTAAAGGAAGGGAATTTGCTGAGTACCTAACAAGAAAAATAACTGATTTGATCTCATGAAATTTTGAGAAGTAACAGTAGGACCAAGATGAAGCTGTTTTTCACTAAACTCTCATCCTAAAATCTAGTCCAGTAATGTCACCCTGATCCTTCCCGGTCAGGAAAATTGATTAAGAAATCTCTCACAATAGATTTTATAAGTCTCTCATATATATTTAACAACTTGAAACTGTAAAGAGCTTTAACTAAGTTATATTAAATAATTAGAATTAACTAAAAATTTAAATTATGTGACTGAGATACTAATTTTGGAACTTAAATCAGCACACAAACTCAGTATTTGGGTTGTAAATTTCCTGATCTGGAAAAATATTTTAAAAACAGTTTTAAAAACTGTTTTGTTTTGTTTGTAATTGTGTAAAAATTAAGATTTTAAAGGTTAAAAATTCTTACATTAAATTCAAAGTTAATGAAAATAAGGGAAATATAACTATTTGCAAAGAAGCAAAATGTGTGTTAAAGGAATGAATTTTAAGTTGGAACAGGTTATTCAAACTGGATAAAATCAAATGTTTAAAATCAAACGTTAAGTACTTTCATCTGTTAAAATAACAAAATATTGTCTTAAATTGTGGTTAGATTTCAATAACAGATTGTAAATAGTTTTAAAAAATCTATCTAGAAAGAATATGTGCCTCAAAGCCAGTTATCTCTATCAGGTAAAGATGAAGGTACGAACTGAGACTTTTCAGTACTGTATGTGTTTGGGTAACTGGATAATTACATATTGTTTCACTGTATATTTTAAAAATTAGCTTCCAAAATCTCTGTCAAAATAAAATTATGAATAAAAATATAGTTTAAGAAAAATATGGGACATCTTAGAGTACCCATAAGATATCCCATATAAAGAAATAAGTCTCCTGTGGAAGGAGAGATAATAACACATTAGACCTACTTAGTATGATTTTGAGAAACATTGACAAAATACAAATTAATATTCAGTTGTTTTAACATGCGTTTATGTGGAAATCTAACGTTGATATATGTGTTATAGGCGTTGCATGAAATTCCTGAAAAATCAAATGTGTTTACCATTCTGGTCATTGTTTTAAAATATTCCGTACCGCAAAATCAAGCAAACTGTGTCAACCGTTTTATAACCATATCTTTAACTACAGTCATTTTAAGTCTTTTGCCACTTACAGAAAGCATTCTTTACTGGTGTTTTCATGTTCAGAAAGTATTGTGACAGATCTATCATAAAACTGAATTGGGTAAGAGTTGCAGAAATTATGGAACACTAGAATCATAAAACCGCGAACAGACCAAGATCAAGGATTAAATGGGACAGAATGAACTAATGTGAATAAAATATTTCTATGATTTTTTGACTTAAAACATTATAGGCTTTTTAATGTTTTGTCAGATTAAGAAAGTCTTGGGTTTTTTTCTCTTTTAAGCAATAACTTGTAACTATCTGGAAAATTGCAACTTTTGTTAGCAGAAATGAAGACTTTTCTCTTCCTGATTTATCAGAATGTGAAAACTTTTAACTGCCTTTTTCTGAATGAAAATTGGAAACAGAAAACTTAATATGAGCTGTTGCTGGTCTTCTGAATGCCTGATAATATCAGATGCCATTCTGCAGTTTAGAACCCATCAGGGTGCTTTAACTAGTCACCCAAAGATACCCCGACCCTGACAACTGGCAATGTGTCCTGGCTTCCCTCAGCTGAGGCTGAAACCTTTGGTTTTCTTTTGTTTCCTTGGAAATGTTTCATATTATTGCTTGGTAGAGAATTAATTTTTGGGAATCCACCCCTATCAGTAAACTAAAGTAAGAATATCTGGGGCTAATCCCTAGGCCTCAGATGGAGTTGATGACATGATGTAGACAGCTGTCCCAAGATCACAAACCAAAATGCCTCATTTTTTGTCTACCAGTCCTCTCCCTTTTTATAAACTATTTCCCCATGTTAAAGAAAATGGGGGTAGGAATATCTTTTTCTTCTAAGGGAACATGTTGTGTTTATTAGACAGCTGATTGGAAGCTGCTGGTCTCTGTTTCTCCTGCCTCTCCCTAAGCTTTTCACCATGCAATCTTTTCAATCTGTTTCACTTCCTAACCTTATTTTTTTCAACAAGTCAGGCACAGACCAAATACTCTTTGCCAGTCTTACAAACCACGACCACATCAAGTAATCAGTTGGATTTTGGTTATGTCAACATGTAGACAGAGTAGAAGAAACTTGAATTAGGTTTTATTCCTGTTGATGTGAGCAACTGGTCAAAAACACCGGGAGATATCTGGACAAGTTATGGCATCCATAGCTAGCAAAATATGACTCCACTTCTGCTTTTGGTGAGTTACTTGTCCTAGATCTCTGTAGAAATCCAATGACTATTCTTTATCTAGGTGCAAGGAATGGTGACATTTTTGCCCTGTGCACAGGAAACAGACATGCCGCTGGAGTTTTCTGAGAACTGTGTCGTAATCAGACTCTGCAGTTTGATTTTGAAAGTGTCATCTTCAAACTTGTCGAGGCCTTCAGAAGTGGCTCTAGCAGAGACATTTGTCCAGCTACCTGATGTTTTGATACAGCATGACCTTGTATCTCAGTTTTAACTTTTGTGGCTTAATATCAGACTATCATGTGTGGTTCAGAAATCTAGACTTTCCTGGCAAAGTGACAAGATTTAGCTCTGTAACAGTCAGAATCAGACACAAAGATGCCTGCATCAGCTTTCAAAATCTGATTTTGCTCAGGAACATATGCACAATGGAGATGTATAGACAGGTACTTAAAAAAAAAAAAATCCTGGAACATTCCAGATTCTGAAAATTACAGGATCCAATCTGATCCTGTTCAAAAACTATGCTGGCCTCATTAGTCTAAGTGGCAGCAGAGTGTGTAAAAGATTTTCTGCCCTCCCTCTGTCATCAGACATTTCCTCCCAAATTCCAGTCAACTCAAAAGTTGGGTTCTTTTATTAAGAAAATTGTGCTACATAGATGTGACTGTCAAGAAATTATGGAGAATATACTTGTTTGTCACCACTCCAAGTTCTTTTCAGTATCAAAGTTCTTAATTTCAAATTTTGGAGACTATGAATTGGAGAAAGCAATCGTAAATCTTTTCATGGTGTTAAGATTTCAATGCCATTACAAAAAAATTGAATTAGAAATTGACAGCATAACTTCCATGATGCTTCGGAATCTTTGGACATGCTCTAGACCCTGAGTGCTCAGCAAAAAAGAGTTTGTGTCAGTGTGTGGAGAAAAACCTTCCTTCTGCAAAACAGGACCAGTAGTATCACCATATGACACTTCATCTGTCCAGAGAGTGAGAGGTAGATTGAAGGGGGTGTGGGAAAGTGTGCTTCCATTTGCTCTGTTCTTTTTCATCTTCACCCTAATCTTTCTCTTTTCTCTTTGTTGATTTCTTGCCACACAATAGTAACCTGATTTTTCTCTCTCCACAGCCCACGGCCTGGTTATGAATGTGTGTGACTTCCAGGAAGTCACAGAAGAGGGAACTGAAGGGGTTAAAATAGAACATAAGTCTCTGAATTGGTCTTGTGAATGCCAGCTCTCTGACACAAAGAAGTCAAGGACAGTGGAAGACAGCCCCAGCCCCACAGGCAAAGGAGAAGCTCCTATTCTTTTAAACCATTAGCCCTTCTGTTAATCAAAGAAGTCCTCTGCTATCCCCTGGGCCTCCAACCATTTCCTAATTCAGAAATGCTCTTTTATTCTTATTCTCTAGAAAAATGAGTTTGGGAAGGTCTTAATCCAAAAGTAGTTTACCTGTGAACAGTCCTCTCTCTCGAAGAAACCTACTTCCTAGTCACTGGTGAAACCCTCCTTTCCCTTCCAGCACCTTCATAACCTCAGCTCTGGATATAGATCTTTGTTCTGCTTTAGCTACCTCGCAATTTACTGCCATGCAAATTCTCCCTATGTATGTTACTAAATTTGGGCTTTATTTTTTTGTTATGAATAGTGCCTAATGTTAATTTGTTTATTCATCCAGTCTGTGAAGAACCTCAGATAACTAGGGGAAATTTTCTTTCAATCCCCAAGTCTGACACAGTACTAGACAGATAATTATATCTGCACACTATTTGCTGAAATTGTATTAAAGTTGAAGTTGCTCCTTTCTAAATATTAAGGTGAATTTTATTTATAAAATAATATAAACCCATATGTGTAGGTTCACCATTCCTCAAATATATGACACACACCCTGTCCACCAAATGACCAAAAATCCTTCACCATTGTCCATTGAGACCCACCTTTTCTTGCTGCACCCCCCCCCCACCCCATTCCCCACTGGTAAGCTCAGTTCTCTTGTCAATATCCAAAAGTTGGTCTTGTTTTGTTGCTCATTTGCTTTATTTCTTTATATTCCTCATATGAATGAGATCATTATTTGTCTTTTTCCTTCTGACTTATTTCAATTAGCATAATCCCCATTAGTTCCAACCGTGTTGCTGCAAATGACAGGATTTAATCTTTATAGGGTTGTACAGTATTCCATGTTGTATATGTCTCTATATATACATATATATGTGCATATATATATATATATATATATATAAAACACAATTTTTATCTATTCACCTGATGATGGCCACTTGGCTAGTTTTTAATTTTGGCTATCATAAGCAATGTTACAATGGGGGTGTATATATCTCTATGAATCAGTGCTCTTTTGTTTTTTGGGTAAATACCCAGAAGTGGGACAATAGGTATGTATGGGATTTCCACACTCCACATTTTTTGAGAAATCTGTATAAGTATAAAGGTTGTACCTGTACCATAAAGGTTGCACCAACTTACACTCCCAGAAACAGTTAAAGTGTTCCCTTTTCTCCACTTCCTTGTCAACATTTGCTGTTTCCAAACTTTTGGATAATAGCCAATTTTATAGGCATGAGGTGATATCTCATTGTTTTGATTTGCATTCTGCACATCCTTAATAATAATCAAGGAAGAACATATTTTCAATGCCTATTGGCCATCTGTATGTCTTCTTTGGAGAAATGTCTAGTTAATTCTTTCACTAATTTTTTGGATTAGATTGTTTGTTTTTCTCTTGTTTTATGAATACTTTATATTTTTCGATATTAAGCCCTTGTTAGATGTATAATGTGCAGCTTTTCTCCCAGTCACTAGGAAGTATTTGCATGTTTTTGATAGTTTCTTTCACTGTGCAGAAGTTTTTTAGTTACATGTAGTCCCATTTGTTTATTTTTGTTTTTGCTTCCCTTGCCACTGAAGTTGAGTCCCCACAGATCTCTCTGAGGCTGATGTCATGGAATGACTTGCCTATGATATCTTCCAAGGGTTTCATGATTTCCGGTCTTATATTCAAGTTTCAAAACTATTTTGCATTAATTTTTGTGTTCGAAGTTTCTGTTTATTAAATGTATCATGTATGAAATTGTCTTTTTTTCCAAACTGCTACTAGTACAAGTTACTGTTTTTTTTTTTTTTTTTTTTTTGGTAAATATGGAAAATGAGATAAATAGAAAACAGCATCTCTTAATTTTAATTTCCTTCTTTCTGATTCTCTTGCAGTTGGATAGTTATCACAAATTTAGTTTTTCATTCTATTATGACTTTCGTGTTCATGTCTTTTGTCCGTATTCCTTTTTTATTGGGGACCACAAAAATCTATGTTTTTATATTAGGGGGAGTAGAAAAGAAAGCAGTCCCTATATTGGGGCCTATTCAGTGGCAACTTCTAGTTTCAGAGGTTTAAGGATGACTTTAGGGAAACAAAAGTTGTTTGAAAAATTCCATATATAGTTGTTTTGTATGTTGTGATGGGTAGAAGGGAAAAAATGAAGTGTGAAGGCCCCTCACACCCTCCATCTTGCCTTGTACTATGTCCTGGAAACTTGGGGTGGAGAAAGCGCCATTTTCATTGCTGTTTCTTGGGTTTGCTGATGGTCACGTAGTGTAGAAAACCATAGTGGGAAGAGCGACACACCTGGCATGCTGGCGAGGATGGCGAGCTGCATTCTGTGATCCTGATCAGCTGGTCTGGGCTCCATGTTCTGCACCACTTGGAGAGAATAAACCTGAACCTGAAATCTCTCTTTTTGTCGGTATTCTTCTGGAGTGTTCATTGTTTTCTGATTTTCAAAGCTTTTTTTATAAGGGTAGTGACATTGTTATACATTTATATTAAGAGGATTTTTCCCCCTCTCCTTTTGTCTTTTAATTTTGTTTGTTAATAGTTAATTATGTCTATTATATCTATCAAATGTTTCCTTTGTAATTTTCTTTGGCATAATTTCCATCTACTAATTTGAAATTCCAACTGTATTGTGTTTCAAATACAAGTTCAAGCTCACCATTTGTGAGGAAATTGAAACAGAAGCAGAATAAGTATCTGGACTGGAGTGGGATTTGAATTCAAGCAGGCTGACTTAATAGCCTGCACTCTTTTCTGAAATTAGAAAATATTGTTAAAATGAATTGATTCACAGTTTTTCGTAAGAAGTATCTGGATCAGAATAAATGATCTACTTCAATGGCAGAACAGTACATCCTGTTCTGTCCAACAGGGACCCCCACCCCTCACTGTGCACAATTTTTAAGACATTCTGCTGAATGTTCTTTGTGTTTGCTGCTACTTCTACTTCTTGTGGCCACTGGAGTGCTATCTCAATTGTCTTTTGAATGTCTAGGAAAAAAAAAGTAGACACAGAGTTGGTGAAGCAAGTCACCTGAACAAAATACTTCAGGATTTAGAATAATTTCAAAGAAAAAAAGTAATAAGGGTGGGTGGCAGTGTGGCAAATGTTGTAATTCGAAATCCAGTGCAGGCTGCCATAGCACTGCTCTGAATCTGTTCTGAGGGAAAGGAGATCAGAAATAGTTCCAGTGTCTCAGGCTGTCCTGGACACACAGAAGTAAGCATGCAGTCAAGTTAATGCAGAGAAGTCTAGGAGTTCAAAGACTTCATTTTGCATCATTCTGAAGTAAAGAGTTTGGAATGGCATGTTTCCTTGTAGCAAAGGTCAGGAAAACGCACAGGTAATCTCAAAGATTTTGATGGCTTTCCCTGGTATCCTGACAAAAATTAAGGCAACCACATACTCCTTTGAAATGGCACTATACTTGCAATAGGTCTAGGCATCAGACATCTAAGTGTTTGTAGTATCGAGCAGTGTTTGCTTCACTCATAGAGAGGTAAGAGATGAGGTTACCCACTCCATGTGTTTTGCATACTTTACCTAAGATATAAGATATAGCCTTCCATTGGTATGACTGATGGACTAGTTCACAGATGTGGGACCCTGCAGTCAGAAGGCCAAAGGCAAAATGCTCTGTCCATTAGCCCATTATCACAGGGCAAGGGTCTGCTCATCATTGATTTCTTGATACCAGAGGGAATTATATGCAGGCAAGTGACTCTCTACCAGGCAAATAATGTCACTAATAAGCCCTGATGGTTACTGAACACCTGAGACCAGCATGTTGGTACTCAAATCTTTGCCCAAGTCCAGTGAAGACAGTGTGACAGAAAAGGTTGGAATTGCAGTCAAAATGTCCAATTCTTAAACTTTCCAAGAGCTGCTAGCCTTGATGTCTGTCCAGGGAGCTCTCCTGCTCTGCTACATTATGAGGAAGGCTCAGTGATAGAGTTACTGGAAAAGCCATAGATTTGAAAGAATCAACTGCAGTTTCCAACTTTGAGGGCTAAAGAAGAAGGTTACTTGACCAGCATCACAAACTCAAGGCAGCAAAGTTTTAATGTTCCAAAAGATTTAAACTTTGTGTCAGGGATCCCACATTTCTTCATCTTTTAAACATCTTAGTCACTCTGATCTCTGTTATTTCAGCCTCCCTACCATTTCTGACACCTGCCCTGAATATCTATCCTGACCTCGTCTTCCAGTGTGAAGGAATGACATGTGGTGGGGAAGGAGGAGGGGTGGGACATAGGCAGAGAGGGGCCCTCAGGAAAGTCCACCTGAGTTAGACTCAGCACAGGCCTCAGCACTTCATCTCCCTCAATGCAGGTCACCCCTGCTGCCTCTTATGGAGGACTATGTATTTGTTTTAACTTATGATATCAAGCAAAGACATTTTATAACTAATAGGCTCATCATTTTCTAGAACTAAAGAAAATCTTGGTACCTAGGACAGAGAAACTCTAAATCCACAAAAGATAATTAATGACGAACCAGACTTTAATGGTCAGCTACTTAATCCAAAGCAAAGATGAAACCTTGCTAAATCAAGCACGCTACTTGCAAAAAATAACCATTTCAGCACATACATCTAAAATTGCAGCTCCCCTGCTTGCCTCGGGTTGAGCCACAGGAAAATCTCTTATCCAAGACAATTTTTTCTTTAACTTGTCCATCCTGAAAGGCTCTTCTGCCTTTTTCAGGAGGATTCTGCATTATACATTCTTACTCTGACCGGTCAGTGACTAAGGCACAATGTTTTTACTTCCTTTATTCTCTTTTCATGCAATAAACAAATGCTTATTCTATGTCTAGGTCAGTGGTTCTTGAATTATGTTGTGTGTCAAAATCATGTTAAGGGCCAATTCCACTTCTGGGAATATATTAAAAAAAAATTGAAATCACTATCTTGAAGAGTTATCTGCACAGCATGTTCTTTGCAGCATGATTTATAATGGCCAGGACTAGGAAACAACCTAAGTGTGGGTTGACAGAGGAATGAATAAAGAAGGTATGATGTATATACACAAGGGATATTATTTAGCTATAAAAGTAGGAAGCCCTGCCGTTTATAACAACATTGATGGACCTGGAGGGCATTATGGTAGGTAAAATAAGCCAAAGACTAATATTGTATAGTCTAACTCATATGTGAATCTAAAATAAAAACAAACTCATAGAATTAGAGCATTTTTGTGGTTTCCAGGGGTCGGTAATATGGGGTGTGGGAAATGGGTGCAGGTGGTCAAAAGTGTGCAAACTTCCAGTGATAAGAGAAAGGGGAGTGTGGGCGGCAAGCAGGTGTCTAGAAGAGTCATTGTATAGTGAAGGAAAAAATGAAATAGTGGTGAACTTACTGTATTATATACAGATATTGATTTGCTATGATGCATACTTTAGACATACTTACTGTTATAATGCAATGTTCCTTTGATAAAATCAATTTAAAATAGTTGAAGAGTTTCAAAGAAAAGTATCTTATGCTCAACAAATGTACTTCAAAAATAAAATGGAATGCAACAAAAATCAGGGATGGATGTACAGCATGGTGAGTATTGTTGATAATACTATGTTGCACATTTAAACTTTTGCTAAGAATGTAGATTTTAAAAGTTCTAACAACTACAAAAAGAAACAACTAGCTATTTGAGGTGATGGATGTGTTCATTGTAATTTTGCAGTATCTACATATATAAAATTATTATATCCTATGCCGTACACTTACAATGTCATATGTCAATTATTTATCAAAAAAGCTGAAAAAAATCATCTGAAGGGTCTATTAAATCAAAGGTTGCTAAGCCCCACCACAGAGATTTTGGATTCAGTAGGTCTGGGGCCTTGTGGCCTAAGAATTTCCCAAGGGAATTGATGTTTCTGGCCGAGTGCCCACACTTAGAAGGTCCTGAAGGCTTAAGTGCAGACTTATGGGAGAGAGATCATGCTGCTGAGATCCGACAGCAGGGAGGACTTAGTTGTGACTCCTGTTAGCCACTGAGCACCTGCAGCCCAGGCAAGGCTGGCCCCAGGTTAGAGAACACCGGCCCATTGTTGTGGCCAGAGGATTGGTCAGGGGTTGGAACTGGAAGGGAACTTGGGTGGGACTCTGACAGGGACTCACACAGGACTGCTGGTAACTTAAATTCCATTGAGAAATAAATTATACACACTTAAAATTTAATAATTACGGACAGAAGACATTAACATTTTAAAATAAATTGCCCTCTTGACAACTTTCTTCTGTGATTTTTGAATATAGGATCAGGTGGGTTTTTAAAATTTTGATTTGTTTTGTTTTTGTGTTCAAAGACTTTCATTCTCTCGGAAAGAAAGCCACCTGCCTTTGGATTCAGACTCTTCTATCTGAGACTAGCCAGAATGTAAACAGAACACCTGCTTCCAAATTTAGGGCAACAAACATGGAGCCCACCTCCACGCATACCACCACCACCAGTGTGTGCAAAAGGGATCACACATGTGCACACACATGCACACTCATGGTTACTGAGCTTGTTGAGCTACTTCCTTTCTCTTTCTGATGCCAGGCCCTGTGGTTGGTAAGATTCCTCTATCCTCTGCCCTTCCCCGTGCTCAGGAAATTGGTCTTCACCTGCCCCAGATCTCTTCTCTCCCCTGTCACCCACCTTGATGCAAACTCAGTCTGTGATTGGAGTGAGAGTGAGGAGTTCAGACATCAGACTTAAACTGAGCTTGATTTTATCAGGCTTCTGCAGCTCCCAGGATGTGTAATGTTCATGTTACATGATCTTTAAAACCTCAAAATTTTATCAGTTCAATGGGGGAGAATAACTGTCTTCTCGTCATGAAATTTTTGCAAGAATTAAATGCCTGGTACTTCCTAAGTGTTCACTAAATATAACCCCTAAAATAGTGAGCCCAATTTCACAGAGCCAGTGTAAGGATGAAGTAAGATGAGATTTAGTAAGTAACTAGCAATCCCCAGCTCACAGTAGGAACTGCAGACACAAGGTGTTAATAACCATTATTCCCCCAAAGTAATTGTGAAGTGAGCATTTGCCCACAGGTTGCGCTAAATTCATTGCTGGAGGGTTCTGATCTTAAGAGGTGCCTGCCCTCTTGATACTTGCTGGTCTTCTAAATCAGGGCATGTAATGCCCTGTCCTGAGCATGTGACAGCAGGAGGGGGCTACATGATGGGTGGGCAGGGGCCGAGGCACCCTCTTCATTGTCACTATGTTGCCTGCAGATAGTGATTCCCTGTTTATGATAATATGCTTTTGCTTTAGGAACACACATTCTAGCCTGCCTTGCTGAATTAAATAAACATTTTACTGTCTTTGCAGACCATGAAATTACTCAAATTTTAATCTACTTGTTCTATTAAGAAGAAAAACTTCTAATTTAATAAGGTTCCACAAAAGTAAGTCATTTATAAACATATTTTCAAAGTCTTTGAAGACTGATGAAAGAGTGAAATGATGTATTAGGAATAACCAGTCCAAGTCACAGTTTGAGGATCCAGGGTTTGGGACTCTCAGGTCTCCCCAGCCGAGCGGGTCTGTAATTGGACTGGATTATGAGGCACAGTCTCCTCTGTAGTGTCAGGCTCCTATCCCATTAGTGATACAAAACAAATTTCTCCTGATTTTAGGCAAAATGCCAGCTGGACCAATACATGCACCTGCAAATACATATTTTTGAATCCCTTTCCCAACAGTAATTAGAGACTTCCTGTAACCATATTATAACATATAGAAAGAAGAGATGTTATTGTGCTCTTTCTGGCATCTATCTCCTCATGTGGCAGAAGAATGATCAATATCTGCTAAAACGCCAGAGATTTCTGAGAATCATGGACTGCATATGTCCAAGTCTACAGAGGTGATGGAGGGGACGTGGGAGATGTTTAGATTTCTCTGACTCATGGAAATCACTGTGTTACTGGTTTGAGAGTAAGTTCAAGTGTTAATTGGCAAGGAGAACTATATTTTAAAGGTATACTTCACAAATATGAGGTAAACATGTATTAATGTTATAACGATGATATCTGTGAGGCCATCTTCCAATAAATATTTAGAATATGCCCACCACTTCTGAAAGTTATCTATGGTTCCTTTTCTGTCAGTAGTAGTTCTCTCCACTTCTAGGTGACCACAATATTGCCATCTATTACTGAAGTCCTTAAACTTGGAGATTATATTGTATATATTTTCATGTGTTGGTTTTTTTTGTTGTTTGACATGTTTTCGAAATCCATGTAGACCTTTGCATGTATCATTAATTTCTTTTTGTATAGATGAGTAGTATTCCATTGCATGGTATATCACTGCTTGCTCATCTCTTCATGATGAATATTTTTAATATTTTGGCTATTATGACTAAAGCTGAAGTAAAAATCTTATGCTAGTCTTTCGGGAGAGGAATACTCTTTTTCTCTTGAGCATATGTCTATATATGGTCGAATCCAGGTTTTTAAAAGGACCACAAGTCATATTTTTTCTATATCCCGGTGCCTGAAGAAAAAGCTTGCCACTTAAAGAGACGGCCTCTTACATACCTATTAGATATTTCAACTCTGTCACAGAAACCTTACCAAGTAGACATTTTTATTTTGCATTTACAGATAATGTTAAATCACTGCTCACATTCTCAGGGTGAGTAAGGCACAACCCCATGGATTCAGTCAGTGCTCTCAGCTCTAGACAGCAGCTTAGGGAAGAGGCAGCAGAAGCCTCAAAGAGCACCTCCTCTTGTCTCCTAACCTTGCAGTTCTGGGGCAGGAGAACTTGCAAAGGCATTTATTTAAAAGCTGTTTATAAAGAGGTTTGGCCTCATTTCTCTCTTCAGTCAAGTGTTAAGTGAATCTGATAGTAAAGTCACCTGCTTCAAAAATTCACAAGAGAAAGGTCATCATTTATATTAATTATTTTTTATCCATGTAAACACAGATTTTGGTTTCTAACAACTCACTGCAATTGTTGTTGAGGTAACTAAAAAACAAAATAAAACAAAAAGTTGTTGAGAGTGCAATTTGGTGCAACCAATTTGCAGTATGGAGATTCCTCAAAAAGCTGAATATAGAAATCTCATATGACCCTGCCATCCCACTTCTGAGTGTTTACCCAAAATATACAAAAACACTAATTCACAGAGATTTATGAACCCCCATATCTACTGCAGTCCTATTCACAATAGGTAAGAACTGGAAACTACCTAAGTGCCCCACGTCGATGAACTGATAAAGAAGATATGGTACATATATACAATGGAATACTACACATCCTTTAGAAAAAAATGAAATGATATCATTTGAATCAACATGGATGGATCCAGAGGGGATTACACTAAGTGAAGTAAGTCAAAAGAAGACAAATATCAGATGACCTCACTCATAGGTGGAATGTGAGTAGATAAAACAAAGGAATAGATGAAGTACTCATAGGTGGAATATGAATAGACAAAGCAAAGCAGCAGACAAAACAAAATCAACTCTTGGACACTGGCAAGAGAACTAAGGTTACCAGTAGGGACAAGAGTCTGGGCAGAGTCAATGGACAATGGTGAAGAACTCTTTGTAATTTGGTGCAGGGCAGGGTGTGGTGACATACTTGAGGAACAGGGAGCTTGTACATATGGGGAATCTACCCCTGAGTTTATTTTAATTTTTAAAAATAAGCTACATCAATAAAATACAAATTTTAAAAAAAGTTAGTTAACTTTGGTGTAAAAATACCTTGGAAATACCCAATTCTGTATTAGTGGCTTGTCACATTGCTTAAAAAGACCAGAATGAAGACCATGAGCAGGTGGGAGAGGAAGGCTAGAGTTTTCCTTAATCAATAGCTCTAAGCCAGGACATTGAACAGATTTTTTTCCCTAAAGAGATATAGTGGAGTTCTCCAGGAAAAGGAACCAACAGAAGAAAGAAATTTCTCCTAAGGAACAGGCTCACACAATTATGGTGCTGATATTCTGTACCCACAATCTACCTTCTGCAAGATGGGGCCCAGAAACACCTGCAGCATGGTCCATGCTGAGTCTGAAGGCCTGAGAAGGAGGGGAGCCTATGGTGAAAATCCCTGAGGGCAGTAGACTACAGGCATAGCTCAGTCAAGCAGGCAGAGAAGGGACAAATGTCCCCTTGTTCTATTCGGGGATAGAATCTGCCTCCCACGTGGGGAGAGCAATCTGCTCTACTGAGTCTAAGATTCAAGTGCTAATCTCCTCCAGAAACACCCTCGCAGACACATCCAGAAATAATGTTTCACCAGATACCTGAACATCACTTGATCCCATCAGTTTGACATATAAAATAAAGTATCACAAGTGGAATCTTCAATAGGTTTGACCTGAGCAGGCAGTGTCTTAGATTAATTGATTTTAGTCAATACAGTATTTGATACAATTTAGTTTTAAGTCATGGAAGATCTAACTTCCCTCATCAACTATTAAGTACAAAGTGCTTATACATTTCCTCTTAGTAAATCTCCACTCTGCTCCTCTAAAGAAGGGTTCTTTTAATTTCAGTTTTTATTTTGGAAAGTCGGGGCTCAGAGATGTTGAAGAACTTCCCCGTGGTCACATAGCAGGGCTCAGAGAGGTTGAAGAATTTGCCCATGGCCACACAGCGGGAGAGAGCTCCGACTTCACCCAGATCCGACTTTGAAGCCATGCAATCCATTATACAATACTATCTCTCCAGAACAAAAGTTTTTGTTATGCATTTAAATAAATTAAGATTATTTGATTAAAAAAATAAGAGTATTTAAATAATGAGAATTTCTCTTTTATTAATCAATGTTGGACAAAGTTATACTTAATGCTCTCTAGACAACATTCATTATTTTTATGTTAGCCTCAAATATAGAAGAACAAGAAACTGAAAAGCACTTTTAGTTTAATTATAAAATAATTTAAACAACTGTTCATGAAGATTCCAAATGAGAAATAAAACTCCGGTTATCAGGAATCCAACAAACCAAGACCCTCAGTTAACCAGACCTCAATTACGCAATGAAAGCAACATGGAAATTGGGAAGGAAAAACAAAAATGAAACAGAAAGACTTATTTCTCAGTCTCAGTGCCAAGACGGTATCGGAATTTGTCCACATCCAGTGCAGCTTCTCTACCTCTAATCTACATAAATAATCTTTCCATTGGCATTCAGAAGTGACGGCCAAGATTTATGGCTGAATTTTCTGTCTTCAGAGAAAGATTCCATGGTGGTCATTCTTCTGTGCTTATGAAGGCAGGAGCATGGAGTAGTTCAATTTAGAAATGTTTTCAGTCACAACAATCTAAGCAAAAGGGATTTTTATTTGACTCTCAGTTACCTAGAACATGGAATGAATCAAAATACCCCATTGGGCAAATATTTCTCTTAATCAAGGTTTTGCTGTCCTCCAAAATGCTGTGTGTGTGTGTGTGTGTCTGTGTATGTAAACGAAATGCAACATTCTGATGACACTGTCAAATACAGAAGAAAAGGCTGAGAGGTAGATCATGACGTGAGCAGACCTGGGCACATTAACCAATGGCCCTGGGGACAAAGGGAGAGGAGAGATTGGGTGGAAACCAAATGCAGCATCACTTAGCTTCCCAGAATGACTTACCTGGCAGTTACACTCATTATTTTTAACCTGGGGAAACATTGATCCTCATATTTATTCCTGGTGAGCAATCAAAAATGCTCCCTTTTGCCATGAGAAGGGGCAAGATTGGGCCGCCCACTTATGCAGGTGAGAGCTCTTCCTTAGCGGAGCCCAAAGTCATATGTCTCTGAGAGACTGACTTTGTGCCTTTTGTTCTTGTCTTGTTTTATAATCTAAAGTACTGAATTCGATCATTTCTAGTTATAAAGCAAAGAAGGCATTTGGTTCAAATTCCCCGAGACATGAATGGAAAGGAGATGGGAAGTGGGTGACTATCATACCCCGCAAAAAACATAACCTCATGAATCCAGGCTTGGTTTTGTCTGAGTTTCAGGGAACCACTGACCGGGAAGTGTCCTTGGAATAATTAAAATGTATGGCTCATTATACTTCTTGTTGAAGAAAATTCATCCAGGGATTCAGGCATCTTGGGAAATTTCATCCTGTTTTTCAGACCATATTGAATAATTTAGTAGGGTCACAAAACAGTAAGTTCCTGAATACTTGTGGCAAATTCAACAATGCCATAAATATTCTTTGAGTATCTACTGTACACCAAGTGAGGCACTGGGGCTCTAAGTACAGATACATACAGGGTCTGTTTAAGAACTCAGCTGAGCCCACTAGTCCTGGAGAGATGGTTTTGCAAGGGCTCCTCCGTGGACAGAGACTTCAGTGCACCACACAAAGCCAGTTCTCACAGGCCTCATCTGGTTGCTACTGAGGTCATGATAGGCTGAGAATAGGGCATAATTCACGTACAGATGTGGGCAAAAATAGGTTCTGGTTACCATGTGGAGAAATTGGGACTCTTGACACCAGAGAAGATTCAATTTTAAATGCATGCAGTCATTTTAAATTGTATGGCAATCTTGTAGTATTTAATGGAATGCCTAGATTTATGACCAAGAGATTTGACTCTTACCTTCATCTCCCAGAGAAATTCGTGCAGATTTTGGTAAGGGAATGTGTGTTAGATTTTATTTTGTCATACTGTAGGAAAGGTGAGTGGGTGATAATCTTGTGTCCATTGTTAAGGTCGTGGACAAATGACAGGTGGTGGACACATACTATGAAGCCAGAAAAGCAACACACCTAATATGCCTATAGCCGCATGAAAATGATAATGTGGAGAGAGAAAAAAAAAATGCAACAGTTATAGAATTACAGCACAACACAGCTTTGTAAATTAAAAATATATAATCACAAAAATATTTTACAGGGATATATGCATGTAAATAAATACATATGGGGATCAAGATAAAGGGGGAAAATGAAGTAAGTTTGCATGAGTCATTGTCAGTAATACCAAGGAGAGAGATTAACTCGACCAACTGAGCCTAAGTTCCATAAAAGAGGGGATATTTGGAAAGGAGCAGGAAGATGTGAGCACACTGTCGGCTTGAATCAACCATTATTAGCAAACTACTTCCGAAGGTGTCCTTGCAGGCAATGGCTCATACTCAGTTCTTTTTCAAGGAAATTCATGGAGACTTTTGTTGTATAAAGCAAGGTAGGCTAGATTATGTTGTATTTTTTTTAAAACACTTGAATCCCAGTGGTTGTAAACAATCCATGCTTGTGAGTTCATTGGCCTTCATCTAATGCCCACCAAAACTGGATTTCAGCTTAACTCTCCAGCCACAGGTGCCACAATTTTTTTTTAACACAGAAAAACTACCTGCAATGTGAACTACTCTAATCTTCATTTATTCCTTGTGTTTTAAAAAAAATTTCAAGGAACAAGGTGCATTATTTTCCTTTCAGTCATTCATCTACTCATTCATTGAATTAATGCTTATTCTATTTATTATTCCAGGTGTTGAAGATACAGAAATGAAAAGATAAACCATGCTCGGTCCTTGTGGAACTTACCAGAAATATACAATAAGAATGTTTCACTTAGTGATGTCTGTAGAGAACACTTAACAGGACAATAGGATGGAGAAAGACTGGTTGCTTTTGGCTAAACTGGATAAGGAAGGGTGAGTGAAGACCAAAAGAGTAGGAGACAGTCATCCAAAGATCTGAGAGAAGAGCATTGTACAATGGGTGGAAAATCCCATGTTAAGAATTGGAAAGAAAGGCTGGAGTGAGTCAAGCTTAGTCAACAAGGAGAAAGCATTGAGAGAAGATTCAGCAAAGAAGGTTACGGGAGGTCACTTAGAATAATACAGGATGATTAAAAAGTTTTCTAAAGTTTCATCTTTTATTGTTCTGTGCAAGTGTGCAAGGCCCAAGTTTTCCATAGCTACATAACCAGCCAATCTCCCTTAAAGTCCAATCCAAATGCACTTTGTCCATGATACCTTTCTTAATCTTTTTCTCTATTCTCTTCATCTCCTGTTCAAACCAGTTTTCTCCACTTCTAAGCTCACAGAGTATTTCATTTAGCTGAAGGGTTTGTATCCTTTTACCTGGAGAACACTTCCCCAGTGGCTCAAAGATTTCAGTTCTATAGAATAAATATGTACTACTAAGAGATATCAACGCATTAAGCATTTTTAAGTAGTGTAGTAAAAATAGTAATGATGTCTATAGATAACTTTAAAGTCATGTAGGATTGACTTCATAAAATCGGACAGAAATTTTTCTAGAAAATGAAACAAGCCATTCCATGTCTTGGTACACCTTGGTACACAGAACTGAAATAGTGGTATTACCGGATAATTCTTTTTAAAAATGATGTGGACATACCCTATGTCATATTCTCACTAAGCTTTTATCCTTTTGTGTACTTTTGAGTATTCACCTGAGTAATAAAATTTAGCTAAGGAAATAACAACTGTATGCTTTAAAGTTGCTTTTAATGACTTTCCTTTACGGATGTACGAGCTAGGATTCTTTTCCAAACACAAAAGAAAAAAAAAAGAACCCAGTAAAATTAAACTATCCTGAGCATTTCTGGTCCTGAATATAAAAGATTGCTTTATTTTTCTTATATAGTTCACTGGCTTTCTAATCTTAATTAATGACCTGAGAAAGCTTCAGAATTTGTTGTTTAATTTTTCTGGTTGCTTTGTGCCAGGGGCTTGGTTCTCTTACTCAAGTGCACAATTGTCATTATTTATTAATGTTCAATGAACATCAACAGTGCACTTAGATGCCACTGGGAAACCAGAATTAGCTATGATCACTCTCTAGTGACTTCCACCTCTGAATGCGATCCAAGCCAAAGGAGGATCCTATTTCTGGAAAGCAAGGTGACATCATGACACAGGCTGAGGATAGCACAGTATGTCCAGCTGGTTCTGGCATTTGTGGGTTTTTGGTATTTCCAGGTAGTTAGCTTGGTTTTGCTTGTTGTCAGAGGGAGATGAAATGCAATGAGTGGAAGGGAGGGCTGGTGGTGTTGAATCACTGCAGACACATTTCATTTAGGCTACAAGAGGAGTGCTCTCCAGACCTGCTGGAAAATAAGTCTGGAATCTATGGATTTAGGTGTCTTTCAGCTTGACAGCAGATGTGCACAAAATGAATGAGTGACGAGAGAAGACAAAGTAGAAACAGGTTGACCTGTTTGCAGTTCACAGAGTGAAGGGGTGTGGGAAGAAGAGCAGCCCTCAAACTAGAGTTTTTGGAGTTTAAAAGTTATTATAGAATAGCAAGAAGTCTGAGGAGGGACATATTGTATTTTTAAATATTTTTGTTAAATTATAATTTTTTGTTAAATTATATATTTTAAATATTTAGTTTCAATGATTTTTGACAAATGCATGCCTAGCTGAAAATCACATTCCTGTCAATCTATAGAACATTCCCATCACTCCAGAAAGTTTCTTTGTATCTGTAACTAACCAGTCTGCACTCCACAGCCCCTTAGCGTCAGAGGGCATACCTGCTTGCATTTATTTCTTATAACTTAGTTTTATCTTTTCTTGAACTTCACGTAATTACAATCAAATAGTACAGACTCTGATGACGACCTTCTTTCATTCAGCATAGTTTTTGAATGCCATCAGTGTTATTATGTGCATTGTCCCTTTTTAGTCTGAGTAGTATTCTAATGTATTGCTCTACTGCACTTTTAAAATCTATTTTCTTTTTGGAGTCATTTGAGTGTGTTTTTTTTTTCTTTTCATTTTAGCTAGTATTAATAAAGTATCTGTGAAGATTCTTTTTTTTTTTTTTAATGGAAAGATGCAGGCAAGTAGGGGAAGAGAGGAGGAAGAAACATTTATTTATTCTGTTTAGTTATTCACCTTGGTTGCTGCCCCTGGCCCCCAGGACATGAACCCAGTTTCTTGGGATATATGTAGACTATGCCCAGTGACCTTAACCACTGGACCACTGAGGGAGGTGGCAGAGGGCAGCAACTCTGAGGATTCTTGTACATTTTTTTCTTTTTGCATATATGATTTTATTACTCTGGACAATACCTAGGAGCAAAATTGTTGGCTACAATATATGATATAATATACTATGTATCTATTTTGTATCTGTATATGAAGCTGTCAAGGAGTTTTCCCAGACTGGAAACACTTTGCACCCCTGTTAGCAGTGTATTAGAGTCTAGCTGCTCTGTCTTGCCAGCTTTAGTACTGTCAGTTTTTTCAATTTCATTTCCCTAATGATTGATGATGTTAAATTTTCATGCTCTTGTTGGTCATTGCTCTGTTCAGGATTTCTTTGTTTTGTGTTTTGTTTTGTTTGCCATTTATTGGTAGTTTCGCTTTTCACTATAAAGTTGTAAGAGCTCTTTATACATTCTGTACACAATTTCTTTGTCAGATGTATCTAATAAGAATATTTTTGATAGTCTATGGTTTGCCAACTTATTCATGATTCCTGTTGAATGAAGTTTTTATTCTTGATATAGACCAACTTTGTACCTTTTTCTTTGATAGTTAATACTTTTTAGGTTCTGTCCAAAATTCTTTGCTTACTTCAAGTTTGCAAAAAAACTCTCCTAGGTTTTCTTGTATAGATGTATAGATTTAGCATTTATTTATTTAGCTTTAGATTTAGCTAATTAATTTTGGGGTATACAAGTTACTGTTGTGAGATAGGGTTAAGGTTCTTTTTATTTCTTTTCCATATTGATTTCCAATTGTTCTCAAAGCAGCATAGAAAGGCTTCTGTTTCTCCTTTGGGTTTCTTTAGAGCCTGGTAAGGCCAGAATTTGAATAGGAAGAAATCATTAATGGCCTCGAAGGAGAAAAACAAATAAACCAAACATTGGGGAATCTGGATCAAAGTCAAGAAGAGGAGAAGAAAGGGCCTTAAGACAGGAGAGAGTTTTAAGAAAATAGAAACTAGATTAAAACATTTGAAGTATAAAATGCAGACATGCTGGAAAGAATAGATACAGATCATTTATGTAAGAAACTCACCTACGAAAAGAAAGGTAAAAATAGTGTAATAATTTGAACAACCATGTCCAGGTCAAGAGATAAAAAGGATATTTATTATCAGAAAAGGGACTAGGCAAATAATAAAGAATTCTGGCTGGGAAATGACTCAGAGGACCTCTCTTTTATAGAAACATGCTGCTCTCATAGAAAGTTCTCTGGACTTACAGTGAACTCAGAGGCAAATACTGGGACACATACATTTATTGTGCAAATATCTATTCATTATACAATACTTTCTTGCCAAAAGTACATAAGGTAGAAATGAGCAGAGTTGAACAGCTAGTCTGCTAGACTGGCTGAGAGCAAGGAGCTTCTGTTTGCACTCTTCCTTTGGGCTAATGGGGCAGTCGAATGACTCAGTGCTCTCAACCATTTCATGTGCTGGCAGAGCTGTGGAGTTCTAGAAGATATTAACAGCGAAAGCCACCTGCTTTTCTATATGACAGTTTTCCTTAAATATTTATAGGGACAAGGAAGACAGAGAAGCTATTTTCTTCTTTAAATCTTTAACAATGTGCTGTAGACTAGTTGCTCTCCTGTTCCCACATGGGACACATTAATCCCTACCACAGTTTTTTCCCCAAGCAGCTGCTGGCAAGAAGGAAATGAAGGAACAATAATTACTGATTATTAGGTGTATTCCAGGCAGGCATATTAAATATAGTTGAACAGACCATGGACTGCACTACCCCAGGGGACACGATTTGCATCCTAGCCTGGTATTGTGCTATGTGGTAGCCTTGGTATGAAATGTCACTCTGTTCTCTTTGCAAAGCAAGTTCACTGAGTCCTTGCAAACACGAACGAGAGTGATGTTACTATGGCCATACTGCAGATGAGCAAAGTGAGGCTGAGGGAGGTAATATCACTCTCCCCAAATCACTCAGCTGCTAAGACTCAAAGCCATGCTTTGCAGACCCGTTGACTCCAAATCTTAACATCTCAATGGTCTTAAATGGTGGATGGATAAGAATTACCTTTAGGAGCCAGGTTGTACACTGTTTGGAATGGAAACTATAGCCCACAGGAAGGGCAGAGAATGAAAAAGTCTGTTAGACAGGAAGCTAAAGGAGAAGTTGGAGTAGGCGGGTTAGAGGGAGAGGGAGAGAAGTCTTGGGTTGGAGCAGATGGTCCAACAATCCAGCACACCCATCCATGGGGGGGAAAAGAGAACAGCTACAAAATACCAAAACTGGCCCTGCTATGACTGACTTGGGAAAATTTCATACGGGTTCATCTCCTCAATTAAGGGATCAAGAGATTGGGCTAAAGCCTTTTGTTCATTAACCAGAGACTGAAGCAGAAGTACTCAGTGCTCATTGGGAACCTTCTGTGTCTCTAAAAAAAAGTCAATGTGACTCGGTGAAAAAAAAATAAACGCCTGTAATTTAGAAGCCAAATCCTAATTCCCACATACTCTAGGTGTCAGAGTTAAATTTATGATATCTCAGTTTCTCATCTGTAAAATGGGAGTATATTACCAACCTGAAAATTGTTCTTATGATTAGATGAGATACTTGCATACTTAGTCAGCATTTCACCAACCATCAGTTCCTCTGTGGTTTAGGGCACATGTGATAAGACATAATGGACGTGGTAACAGGATACTTATCAAACCCACTGTCTTAAGTCTTCTGACTCAAAGACCCCGTGTTGGCCCGGACTCTTCAAGGGCAACACTGGAGAAGATGGGAGAGCTCAAGTGATGCCTTTCCCCACAGTAGTCTGTTATGCTCCTTTTTCTTTTTCTTTATCTGTTTCCACTCTCTCTCTCCAGAACACCATGCACATCAGAACAGCATCCTACAATGGCCTCAGTGACGAGCAGAGCTATATCATCTGAACTTCTGCTCTGACGAATCCTTGAATACCTGAAAGAAAGGAGTTGGGTTCCTGCTTTCATATTCAGGTCTTGGAATCTAGAGGCCCCTCCATAAATGATGACTGAGCAATGGCCAACTACTGAACCCACCTGCCTGGCCTTACACCTCTCATTTGAGGGTTGGCGAGGTTTCATGGACTTGGGCAAGAAGCACTGCTGGCCAGAGAGTTAACTGTAAGGCAGGACACCTGGATTTAGCTGTGGGCCTTGGAACCAGTCATGCTACACGCCATCCCTGGTGGTGTTTTATGCACGCGTCAAAACCATAACAGTCTAAGCAGACGCCTGGCGGCAGCAGGCTCTCCATATTCAGATGGCAGCTGTGCCCAGGGGGCACCTGGAGCACATGTCCCCACCATACAGGAGCTGTTCTGTCAGGTACAGAAATAAACCTTCCCTTTTCCTGGGCAGTAAAAACACAGAGCTCCTGAAAAAACGGTGGACAAACAAATCAAACAGGGCTGTGCTGTGGAGAACCCTCTCTCTCCTTGTAAAACAAAATGAGATGGGCTCTGTTATTCCATCTTAATGAGTCACTGGTCAATGCCAAGGAGACTCGTTAAACATTTGAAGGAAGAGGTCAGAGCCACAAGGTTAAACAGTAAAACTAAGGGGATATCTTTTCATCAGAAATGAGGTGGGAAACAAAGAATGGATTCAGATTTCCACTAAATGCAATGCTAAAATATTCAGCCATTTGGATATTGCCATATTATCAATCCAATTGGCTTTGTTTCCTACTACCAAATGCACCCAGTGATACTGACAGTTTCCAAAACGATATGAAAAACCCCACTATGGAGGGTGGCCCAGATAGCAGAGAAAATACAGCTCGTAAATTTCAGAGTTTTGAAAAGAAGTGGAATTCAACTGAAGTGTATGAAAGAGTGATAACCCGTGATTTGACTGCAAACAAATATTAATGCTCATTTTATCAGCAACATAAATTTGTCAAAATTATCAGCATGTGGGATCCTAATACTGTGATTAGCAGTGATAATGGGAAATGAGTTTTACTATTCTGTGATTGCAAGTACCCTATTAATAATGACACAAAATTGGTAGCCTGAAATGTTTTCTTGACAAAAGATTATTTTTTGAATAATGTCCACCGAATTTTATATTTTTAATTTCTTTTTAAAGGAACAGATTTTTCTCTGCCAGCAGATCTGCTTTTTTTAAATTACATTTTCTGCTAAATTAAGAAATATAAAGTGTAAGTTGAGTCTATCATTAGTCCTGCCTTTGCTGTGCTCAAATTTTTCCAGAAGTTAATTTTATAAATATTTTATTATCAAAAAAAGACATATGGGAAGGAACTTGCCAAAATATCCTGGGAACTAATAGGTCTCTGGTTTGAGTTTAACTTGATTTATCTGTCTATTCATTTATTTCTCTATCTTCATATAGAACAGGAATATTTCTCACACTGCATTGTCAACTCTCCTACAAACACAACTGTGGCTGAAATTATTATTAATATATCCAGTGTCTCAAAGTTCGATGTGAACGTTCATTACAATTTTGGAATGATGAGACAGGATCCAGAAGAAATTCAGTGTGACATTTCTGCTTCAATTAAATGCGACTTAAGCATCAGTTCATTAGCAATCTTCAACCAAAATCAAGGTGAAAACTTTCAAATGTATTTCTTAGAGTCTATTAAATTTAAATCTCTGGTTTAAAGGAAAAAGGAATTGGTTCCCATTTAAATGCTTTCTAAAATCATTGGAAATTTTTTTTAAAAGCTATTATATTTGTGTTACTTATTTTGGTCTTAGGAAGGAAGTGGTAATGTACAACCTTTTCTTTATAAAATTTTATCTTGTAACTTTTAAGACTATTAGTACATATGGAAAATGAGGTATTTTCCTGACATGGCTTATAATTTAAGTGTATATGAGAGTCAAAATGATGTGAGATTGTAAGATAAATCAGTGCAGCTCTGGCTTAGCAATAAAAGGAATTTATTGAATTAGGTGGTGACTTGTGCCAATGAGTCTAACTTTGAACAACAGAAAAGTTAGGGCACATTCATGGAGGAGAGTGTGCTAGAGGCAGGAAACACTTGTCTCCAGAACCAGAGAGATAAAAATCCAGAAGGAGACAGGGGAGTGGGTGGGGGAGTGGGGGTTGTGTACTGTGCTGTTTCCTGCCCCTGGTTCACCTATCATGACAGTGGAGTCTTTGCATGCCAGGATCCTGTATGGTAGGTGTCTACAGCTCCCACCCTCTACCTATACATACACCCTATTTGCCACTCAGGGGGAAACCTTAGAGGCCAAGAGACATAACTGTGTAGGCTGGCATGCTGCATGTACCCCCAAAATGTTCTAGAATAAATAAGTGCTGAGAATCTTGCTAAGCATTATGAGAAATATAGTAAAAGACCAGGAGGAGCTTACAATAGAATCAGAGAGAGAATGAAAAGGATTGATCACACAAGGCAGAATGTGATGAGTGCCTGAGTGATAAGGACATGAATTACGATAAAGAAGAATAGGGAGGAAGAGGAGGAGGAGAAAGCAAAAGTTAACCAGTAAGTGTGGATGAAGTTTATGATGTAAACATTGCTACATGTAGTATAATGATTGCATTCAGGTGCCAGAGCTAGAATAATAAACTACAGATTCCCTAGCATGGAGACTGAATCCTTCTTCTTTCTTACATCTATTATTAGCTCATAATTCAACACCTGATGCAAAGCAGGTCTCTGACAATTTGCTAAGTAACTAGTATAGAATGAATGCATCAACATGGACAAAATGGTTGATTGTGGACTGTACAAGACGGGTCCATTTGGAAGGAGAGGAGTAGAGATACAGTTGGTACAATTGAAGGAAGATTTCTAAACAAAGACAAACTCAGGTTTGCCAAGAAAGTCACAGCATGAAGCTGGAGGAGAGGGCTTGAACTAGGGCAGGGGGAGGCGTTGGGTTAGAGAAGGTGAGAGTGGAGAGGAGGTTAGAAACTCTGGTTGAGAACAAATTGTGGAGGGTCCTAATGCCCCTTGTCACCTGGCCAAATTCCATGCACCTTCAGGACTTACTGTGACCTTTCATCCCCTCTTCAGAGCTCCTGGTCCCTCAGGCTGGGTTTGGCCTCCATAGGACACCACTTCTCTCTATCCTCACACACTCCACAACCCCCACAGTTTAGCCACTGTTTCCCCCCCACCACCCCCCACCACCCTGCCCACACTCTAGGTGATATTTTTAGCCTTTGTGGAGAGGATCAGAGATATTATCCATCTTCAAAGTCTCAGCACCAACAAATACCTGTTGGGTGAACTAATGAATACCAGTGATGGGGTTCCATGGATATTTTTTAAAGAGGGAAGGGAGGTGGTTGGAGCTGTGCTCTGGAAGGTTTACTGAAGGCAGGTGACAAGTGGGCGCTCCGAGGAGAGCTTTGCAGGGGGTGTCTGTGGAATGACCGTGGTAAGAACTAGGCCGGAGGTGTTATGGGATGGGGGCTGATTCGGAGTGTGGGGCTGGTGCATTCAGCATGGACTGGACACATATAGAAGGAGTCAGCAGAACTTGGTGACAAAGAGAAAATGAAAACAAGCCCATATGAGTCTGATTGTAGTATGAAAGGGGAAAGCATAAAGTAAGCAAAAAGGAGAGTGGGATCTCGGCAGGAGAAACTAGGAGATGGAGAGGGCACCCAGGCTGTGGAGAGCAGGAAGGATTTGAAGTCTGATGGATGCACTCATGTTGCAGCTGTATAAGGAGCGAGGGACATTCCAGATGGAGGAAAGTGACAGTCACTACACATCCTACATGTCCTACAGCCACAGTCTTGGGCATGAGAGAGCCAGAGTTCTTCAGCCTTGCCAGGCAAAAGGAACCCAAGTATCTCTGACTTCAGACTTGTCCCCCTGGCAGGATAACTGTCTTCAAGTCAATAGAAAATAGAGGCTTATTGTCTCTGGATGGTAACAGGGAGCAATAAATAGCTGTAATTTCTCTTCTGTTGTTTCTCTTAAGGGATCATACACAGCCTTTCTAAGCTAATGTATCTTTGGTTTACTTTGAGTTTCTGCTGGAAAATGGAGCAGAGAAAACCTAGTGAGTTTATGTTTAGTTCTTGCAGGGATGAATGACCATCCCCTATGGTTTAACGATAATTTGAGTATCCCATTTGGCAGAAACCTGCAAAATCAATCCATGGTTAGCACAACTTAGCCTGTTCAAAAGTGATAATTTTAACTTAAATTTCAAGAGAGAGGAGGTGATGAGCTGGCAGCAGGGGAGGGTAGTTTGCCTAAAAGTCCCAGGTGTCAAGATCTCTGCTGCCTTGCTTACGGGTCATCTGGGACATTTGGAGGGGCAGGCATGCCTTTGTACCTCTACTTATCCATCTCTGAAATGGGGCACTGCCTGCCCCATGCTCCCCTCATAAAGAAGAGACAATGATGCATATAACTTTAAGGAGGCGCCTTTTGCTCTGTCTTTAAAAAGAAGGCCATAGACCTATTAGACTAACATAAAAAGATATCCAGACCTATTAGACTAACATAAAAAGATAAGTGGGGGAAGGACAAGCCATAAAGTGGTATATGCACACATGCATATATACACACATACACACATACCTATATACACACATGCATGTAGATACACACATATACACACAAACACAGACTCTATGATTAATTTTATAATATTTTATAAACTTTAAAGTATAATTATTATGTAGCTATTTATGTATGCACAAAACCTCAGGGAAGTCTACATTAAGTAATAACTGATTATTTCTGGTGAGTATGATTACAGGAAAGTTACTTTTATTTCTTATACTTTTGGCTATATGCATTCTTATAAGCTTGCATTTTTTTCATATTTGGAAAACAATTCCATGCAAATATAAATAGGTAAGTGAGGCAGGCTGCCAGCCTGTGGAAGCCTATTTTTCTCTATCAATCAATGGATACTTTTAACCACATGGTTCACTAGCTCTGGAAAACTCTGACACAGCTAGGGTTGCAAAATGTCAAATGGCCTTTAACCTGACAATTTACTTTTAATGCTTTCACTTCTTATCCTGGGGCTCTAATACCAACTGGTTCTCAGATGCGCTGATGTCAGCTCATGCAAGACGTCTGTGCATAACTTGAGTTTGTTACCATTTTAAAGCCCACTAACATTTCCTCTGACAGAAAAATGCCTCCTCACTAGGAACATGCAAGTATTTACAAAAACACATTTCTTTGCCTTAAAATGTTGAGAGAGGGTTTTCTCAAGATGCAGGGGGTTTTCTCAAGAAATTTAAAAAAAATAACATCTGACAAAATTTGTGCTTTTCCAAAGAGGAGTTAAGAACCTGGGAAGGCCAGATGCGAGTTAGGACCCCCTGTGACCCAGGTTCTGAGGGCACTGGAGGGCTCATTAGGGATGGTACGAGCTCAGCCTTATGTGTCATTGGAGTCTATTTGTGGGTTTGGGTACAGTTATGGTGAGGAGCAGGAAATTATCACAGCTCTGTTTGCCAATTACTGCTGACCAAAGTAAATTCTGATGTGTGGAAACTAGGCTGTAACTTTTAAGGTACTTAGGAGGACAATAAAACCATATATTCATCTACACCCCGGGTATATGGAGGACGTGTTGGAAGGCATGACAAGAAACTCACTCTCAAAAATCTATGCAAGTTTTACTATAGTAACATATTTGGTTCTCACTATTAATCTTGATTTGCGATGCTCAAAATTCTGGGGAATTTCTCTCACAGTTCTGTTCAGTAAAAGAACGCTGCATCTTACCACGTGCAGGCCTTCTTCGACTCCAGAAAGTTTCATGTTGATGGCTGCATGACATCTCTTTGAAAATCTCGAGAACTTTATAAAGCATTAGTAAGAGTTGGTGATCTTCACAAGAATCCTGAGAGGAAAATTCCATTTCAAACTAGGGCTATTGTGAATTATTTATAGAAAAAATGATTTTAAAAAGGTAGAAGAACATTTTTATCTGCTGTCATATCTAGCTCCCCAGTTTCAAACTCACAGGGTCAAAGCATTGGCTCTTTTAACTTAGAGCCACCAATAGATCTGTATTGACCCTGGTTGAGGAGGGCTACTTGAATAAAATAAGGTATCTTGGATCTACAAGGAGACTCAGGCTCGAATCTATGAGGAGACTCATCACACCTCACACAATCTGTAATTACAAGCCAGAAGTCAAGCCAACCCCTTACGTCTCATGGAGTGTTGCTTCCATTACATGGCACCTTATAACTGTTCTTGGAGAGCGCCACAGGCCAACAAGGCTCTTCTGACACACAAAGATTTAACCCCAAATATGGCTGGAATCTGGGAATTTTGACATTCACAGGAAGGTATTTGGCCCTGCACAACTTTTTTTTATTGTAGTAATTATTCTACACATTAAAATAATGTCCTATGTTAGGTTCCCCATTTCTTAGATATATTTCAGTACACCATGTCCTCCACCAAATCACCAAGTGTTTTTCCCCATTGCCCAGTGGGCTCCACCACCATTTGCCCCCACCCACCCCATTCCTTTTTGGTCACCTCAGTTCTGTTGCAAATGTTCCAGGGTTCATTATTTTTCATCTGTTCATCTGTTTTGTCTATTCACATTCCACCTATGAGTGAGGTCATCTGGTATCTGTCTTTCTTCTACTGACTTGTTTCACTTAGCATAATCCCCCTCTAGTTCCATCCTTGTTGATTCAAATGACAGGGTTACATCTCTTCTAAGGGCTGTGTAGTATTCCATATGTGTGTACCTCATCTTCGTTGTCCATTCATCTGAGGTTGGACAATTGGGTAATTTCCAGTTCTTAGCTATTGCCGCACAACTTTTGACACTCTCCCACATCACTGCCAAGTGGTGGTTATTCTGTGTGTGTTGCTTTCTCTTTGGAAATTGCTTGCTTTTCAGTCAGCTCTGTTAAACTCAAATGAGACACAGTGCATGTTGACCTTCAGGGTCCTAAAAGGCACAGTTTTCTTTATTAATGGATAAGAGAGTCTGATGCTGTTCATGTTGTCTTGATCCCATTGCAAACAGACATTGTTCCATTATCAGAAACTTCTCTTCAAAGCAGTGATGTACTGGAGCTGACTCCTGCCAGTTCACAGGAACCAGATCTGCTTCTCGCCCAACTCAAGTTCAGTGACTTCACACTGACATCATCAATTTGGACATGGAGAGATTATTTATATCATGGAGCTTGGCAAACATTAAAATTGGGAATTTTTTTTCCCTCAAAGAGTTTGTTTAGAGTACATGACTAGTTCTAGTATCTGTTTTTCTGCCATAGCAAAAAATTCTATTCATTGATAAACTACTACTAACTCATGCTTACTCAGTGATAGGTATACAACAGATGCTTATAAAGGAATGAATGAATGAATGAATGAATGAGTGGACCTCTTTCAGATATATATATATAGGTACCATGATAAATTTTGTGACCTAAACTGGGCATTAACACTGTGCTTATTATTATTATTTTCACTTTATTGAAGAATATGGTATCAGGTTTATGGTGTGCATTATCATAAATCAATATCCAAACAAACTACATTAAGTTCGTCAATAGTACAGTTATTTTCTCACCATATAATTTACCTCTTTTACTCAAAGTTCCCACACCCATCCTGCTTCCCTTCTGGTAACCACTAATTTGATTTTATAAACTAAAAAGTCTATTTTTGTTTGATTTGGTCCATTTGTTTGTTAGGCTTCTCTGTATTCTCCATCCTGTTTTAGTTTTACTTTGCATGTAACATGTGTCTCCCATGCCAGTTTGAATGTGGGAACTTTTTTTATAGATTCCTTTCTGATGCCTCTTTTTCAGGGAAGAGAAAAATCAAACATTCACTTTGCTGAAATGAGGAAGCATGAATTAATTGTCATTTTGACTTTTATGATACAATAGAAAGAGTGCTTTAAATTTACAGGTTATTTTTATTTTTAAAAGCAAAAGCAAATTCCCAAGTCTGACAGCTGTACTATCTGACAGAGCCTCATTAATATTCTGCCTCTCTGATTACTAGCTCCAGAAATTATAAAGAGTTGCTTTTAAAATTGATGTTCAAATTCAATAAGATTGTGCTTTGCATCTTGTTCCAGTAAAGTCTCTTGTTGGCTTGCTTGTCAGGAGCCAAGGAAAACAGCAATTTTTGCTCTGGAAAATCCCGTGAATATTTATATAGTGGCACTAAGCTTCAGGGAATTTAAGAAGCTTAAAGAATTTTGCCAAGTTTTTAAAGCAGGGAGTCATTGTAACACCACAAAGAGAAGTACATTCATGTCAAAATAAATTGTTTGGGTGAACATTATTTTTCTGTTGGACTTGGACCCATTCAGCCTTTTGAATCTTTCTGAAGTAATTGACATGACAGTTTCTACTTATTCAAAGTATTCTAGTCAAGATTATCTGCACTAGTTTGGTATGTCTGCCAAACTTGTATTAACAAAGCCTGGTGGTTTGATTTTGACTTTTCATAAACACTTGCCAAAATAAGTAAAAAAATGTGTAGGTCAGATGTTATCTCTTATGTAACTTAACCTCAAAATTCTGTTGTTTTTGACTGAACATTACAAAGAGTATTGAGCAAAAGAAACTAGAAGCAAAATTTTATGTGCTATATTATTCTATTTATGAAAGTTTGAAGTTCAGAAACAGGCAAAATCACTCTCTGGTGTTAGAAGTGCACACAGTTGTTACTCTTGGTGAACAGTGACAGGAAGGGATGGGGAGGTTTTCTGGATGCTGCCAGTGCTTGCTCTCTGTTCTCCTTACACAGGAGTGCTCATTTTGTATAAATGTATCAAACTGTGCTTATGATTTGAGCACCGCTTTGCATATAACTTACATGTGTTTCAATACAGAGTTTGCTTTTGAAAAATAGACTGCTTTCTGATTCTCTTTGAGATGTTAAAGTGTTTGGAAGGGTGCACTCTGGTGAAGTAGTGGTGAGGCCTGCTGTCTCTGGCTGAGCGCAGTCCACATACATCCTAGGGACCTGGGTTCACAACCTAGAGTGGGGGCTGTGCAAGAAGGGTGGAAGAACAGTGAAGATGAACAACTAAAATTAAAACTTAAAAAGTTTCAGAGAGTAAATCTAAGAAGACAAGGGCAACTTTTAAGAAGATGTTACTTAAATGAGATCCATGATAGAAGGGGAAATGGATTCCTATGTAGAAAAAGGCCTGGACTTACACAGCATTGCCACTGTCTGACTATGAAAGAAAGAACTTCACTTTATGTTTTTCCACAGTTTTGTCGAGGAACAACTTCATGTTCCTCCACACAAGCGACTGTTTATAAGAACCATTGCCTTTCAGCTCTTTAAAACATGCTTGAAAAATCAGAAGGACCCTTAAGGGGTGACGTAGATGGCTGTGACAGCTTCAGAGAACCCTGTTCTAATGTTTTTTCCACCCATCTTCAAAGTTGCTTGGGAAAGCTGAGCTAATTAGAAGTGGCCGGCTAGCATTTAGTCAATACATAGCTTGGCTCAGCAGACAGTTAATGCAATACCAGATCAATAGGAGCTCTGAATGTTATTTCTTCATTTCCTTATATGGCAAGAAGAGTCCATGAAGGACAGAATGTCAGCGTCCAGTCAAGGAGGCACAGAGCTTTTCATTATTCTGACAGAAGATGTTGAACAAGAGCAAATGTAAACAGTTTCAAGCTCCTTATTGATGTGAAGTCAGATTTTCATTTTAAAGTGAAATAGGCTTTAGGAAGATTTTACAAGAAAGGCCCACTCTTCTGAACCAAAAGTCCTTTCTTTTTCTGGAGAGAGTCCTTAAGAAATGAAAACCACGGTGTCCCTTTCAGTGATTTGCTGAAAACTGCAGCTTTTAGGAGATGATGGGTAGTTATCGTTCATAATCTTATGCAGTAAAGAGAAAACTAAAAGAATATTGAAAGACAGGAGGAAACTATTTGGAGGAAGAATATTAAATTTTTCCTTCATGTGACCTTGCAATAATTCATATAGAATGCTATTTGGTCTCCAAGCATATGGCTGTCTTTGAGTAAAAAGAAGTCCCTTTCAGTATTGTGTGAGCTGAAAGAGTCCTTAACGCACCCATGTTCTCTGTGACCTGGTTACAAAGGATATGAGCTTCGGGACAGCAATAACGCACATACTAAGTGGGAATAATATACTTCCTAAGACTAATAACCTCTCCAGCCAGTTAAGAAGTGCAAATGGAAATCTGATGGTTGTCTTGATTTTTGAGAAGTAAGGGAAATGTAGAGAAAATTACAGAGCAGCAGATTTCTATGAATAAGTTAAAACTGATAGCTGAAATATATTCTTATTCCCACATCCAGTTTGAGAACCCCTTTTCTGAATGTCATACTTAGAAAGACATCTATACCTCAGAAATTCATGGTCTACTTATTTCTCTGGACCCTCCTACCTTATGCAGCACAATGACATTTCCCGAAGCACAGTGACATTTCCCTAAGGGTAAACAACCTGGAACCAGAATGTGGGTATTTTTTTTCCTTTTATATTTAGAAAAATAAAAAATAACTGCAAAATTCCTCTACCTGTGAAGATAAAAGTACAGCCAACTGCAATATCATTGGTTCAGGAAAAATAAAAGGTCAGAGAGCTCATTTCATCCAAATTTCCTATGCATGTTTGTTTTTTTTTCCCCAATAGTTTTTTGTTCTCCCACTCTCTCTGTGCAATTATAATGGAATATGGGCTCACTTGGAATTAATTATCAGCAGGTCCCATTTGTTTGTTTTTCCCAAATTATTAAAACAGGGTAAAGGTATATTCTACTGCAGGGAATGGCCTTTTATGTTTGTTGATGAGTTTTCAGATATTTTCAGTCACTTAAACAAAAGACGCCTCACCTTGCTGGGCACGTGAAGATGTCTGTGGACATGGGCCTCCAGTGTGAAGGCTGACCACCAGGCTTGCCTGTGGTTGCTAATCACCCCTGGTTTTGACTGCTTTCCTCCTCTGGCTACACAGCAAATGTATCTCTACTGGTTCCTTCCCCTTTTTCCTGCTCCAACCACTCTCTCTCCCTCCCCCTAGTGGTTTCCTTAAGTCCAGCTCTCAGTTTAAATGTCACCTTTTGAAGACATCTTTCTGGGAAATTGGTGTCAGTGAATTCTGTGATCTTGTGATTCTTCTTCAGTTTTTCCTCCACAGTGCTAATTCTTCTACTTGCCTTGTTCTTTAACTGAGTTATCTCACTGAACTGTAAGAGGCATGAAGTCACAAGCTAGGCCTCTACCCAGGGCCTGCTGTGGTGCCTGCTATGTGACAGACACTTGGTAAATATTCACAAATGCTTACTTTTCCTCCACCCCTATGTGAAGCTGTACTTCCCAGACATATCAACACTCTTGGAATACTAGATCAGAAACAGCAGCAGACTGGTCAAAATAAGTTGACAGACTTAAACTGGTCTTTTCAAAATAACTTCTGATATGGGGAAATTCAGCTTTAATAATTGTTTTAAGTCACTAAATATGAACCGGAACCCAAGGTACTAAAACTTCTTTCAACTTTTGTCTTTCAGGTCGGGTTAATTCTGCTTTAAACACTCTATTCGAACTATTGTTGATTAAACTTAAAAAAAATTAATAGTAAGGTAGCTTTATGAAATAATATAAACCTATATATGTAGTTTCCCCATTTCTCAAATATATAATCTTGGGTTTCAAATTAATGAGAGAGTAATTCTGGTAGATAAAATTAATGAATATATATAACCAGTGTCCTCCCCTTGACAGAACTGGCTAGACAATATGACAATCATTTTTCTCTTCTATGTCAAATTCCTACCTTTGCTTCTTCAGTAGTTTCTCTCTCTACTTCCTCACATGCTCAGACCTGTTCCTCTCTTAATATAAAATTAATTGTTGAAACTTTTATTCACTTCAAAAAATTCATAACTTATTTAAAATCATATTCCTTCTAAGGAAATTTTAAGAGACGTGACATAATGGATTATAGCGCCCAACATTTTCGTTTTTGACATGATTTGAATTTTGACATACCAATATGATATCACCCCCTCATGCAATTTCGTCTCCTTCCAGAGTCTTCCACACAGCAGAGCAGGTTCCTGGTACCTGGTGTCCTGTGTGTTTTGCTGACTAACCCCTTTGCAATCTGGGGCCAAGTTCATGCTGGTGCAGAATCGCCTTTCCTGTGGCACATCCCCTTGAATTCTGCCTCCCCTGGCTCACTCCTGTGTTTTCACTGCCTGCACACTTGTCTCCCTCTATTCTCTAACAGTGGACAGAGTCTCATCCTATCACTTTATTTCCAGCCCAGCCTGGCCTGCTCCATGGTAAGACCAAAATCAACCACATGAATAAAAGAGGTTAAAGAGATGGAACTCTAAGGAAATTTCAGAGATTAGGCAGCAGAAAAATACAACTATTTGGAGGCTGAGATACTGTTTCTCCCAAAACTGTACCCTCAAGCATCTGTGTAGTTGGCCAGGGCTTTGAGTACATCTGCCTTCTCTGGACAGTTCTTTTTGATGGTAAGTGTCTCACACACTTGTAGGGCATTGGCAGGGTCAGTCCATTAGTCAATCAGTAAGTGTATTTTTTAATATCTGCTGTATACTCCACTAAGTAAGACTGTAGAGAGTCAGGGTGGCTGCCTCTCTCCCCTGACCCCCAGAGGCTGACCTGGAAATCATCACTTCATGCTGTGCATTCTTGGCAGTCTTTTCCTGCTGGGATGACTCGACCTCTGTCAGAGAGCAAAACTGATACGGGTGTACCTCTGCTGGGTTAAATGTCTTCCCTCCTGGATTGTCGTACCTCTGCTTAATCTCCCTGTTGGATTTGAGTGAGTGAGTGGATGAACTGGAAGAATAGGGAGAAGGATGGATGGTTGAAATTTTGCTGTCTTGGCTGTCGAATGACAAGGGTGGTCTGGAACAGCTTGGGAGTCAGGTTACTCTGCTTCTGTGATCTTGACACAGTAGTTACTCTCTCTGTGGCCTAACTCCTAGCGTCTGTGAGAGACCACACAGCCGTGTGGGTAGGCAGGCTCCTCCTGCTGAGTGCTCTCTCATTGCTCGTGTGCAGCCAGGAGACACCTGAAATGGGCATTTTTCCAGGTGCCAGGAAGCATTCAGCACTAAAACATACTTTTCTTCAATATGTTTTCTCGTTTTTTTTTTTTTTTTTAAACTGAGCTATTGACTTAAGCCTTTACTCATAAAACCTCAAGAACTGCAGCTACCAGCCAGAGTGTGTAGTTTCTCCATATACCATTTCTAGAAGCTACTAGCAAGAGTCTAGTCCTCAGCTTTCCTGTGGCAGGAACTTTATGCTCCTTAGGGCACAAATGTAATCTTTTGTCTCATTGTTGTTATTCATCAGAGCCTCACCCATTGTGAGGCAGCTTAGACATTTCTGGTACTTTATAAATAATGAACCATGATCAGAAGCCTGCCAGAGCCAGCAACCGAATGAGCTCATCTTGGGAAGAGCTGCATGTGTGTGTGTGTGTGTGTGTGTGTGTGTGTGTGTGTGTGTGTGAGAGAGAGAGAGAGAGAGAGAGAGAGAGAGAGAGAGAGAGAGAGAGAGAGAGAGAGAACATGTGTGTGAGAGGGCACTAGTAAGCAAGCATGTATCTGAGCATGTGCGTGATCCTGTGTGAGTGTGGGCGTGGATATGCATGCACACAGAGCCCTGGCACAGAGGTAAGTTCACAGTTGTAAAAATTTCCTCTTGTCTATTTCCTGAGTTCCCAGAGAAAAGGTCACTATGTTCCTACAACATCTATTTTGCCTTTGTGGAACTTGCAGTTACTATCATCACTGCTTTCCTTTAATCCTGTCTTTTCCAGGCGTGAGTTTCACCTGAAGTTGCTTGTTCACAGCACTCTACAGTCTTCATCAGCAGGTTCAGCAAACTCTTCAGTCACTGGTATGCGAGGCTTCATGTTTGCAGAGTCCTCTCCACTCGCCAGCTTTCCGTGCCTCTGGCCATCAGAGGGGAGAGGAGGGAGAACACATAGATAAGGGATTGTGAAAAGTTTCTCAGTGCCGGAGGCAGTGTAGTGAACTCCAGTACTGTTATTGCTTTAATCTTCACGACAACACTGTGAGAGGGATACTGTTATTTTGTCCCTTTAACGAAAAGGAATTAAGGATCAAAGAGTCCTAGAGCTGTTCCACAGTGCAATGGCCAGGAGCGTTGTGCATTATACACTTAATATTTGTTTAAATAAAACATATATAGCTTCACTTCTGTTTTTCTCAGCAGTCCTCTTCAAACATTTTAGCTTTTATGTCATTTTCTCCATTCTTCTAAGTATTCTACTTTTACTGTTATATATTGTTTTTTCAGTTTTATTGATAATACGTAATCTTTTACTATGAATTATAAGGACTTGTCTCTCCTTTCTTCACCCCTCCCACTCCATACTTTCAATATGCTCGTCACCTATCTTCTTCTGGTAGAGAACTAGTTTCTGGTAAGGTATAGCTGAGTCCCAAAGCACATAAAAATGCTATTTCTTTCTTTGCAACATTTTTACCTCTGAAGTTAATACTACCACGATTTTATTTGTTTAGTTTTCTCTGACCTATCACTAATTCATCTCTAGAACAAAAGTACATATCCTCTTAATATATTATAATGACTCAAACAAAATATGTTTCCTTCTTTTTTTTTTTTTTTTTATTCAAAGTTATTCCTGAGCAAGCCCCCCATTCTGCTACAATCTGGCTGGGTCATCTCTACCCTGATGTACAACTGCCCTCTAGAAGCTTCTCTTACCTTCCCTTCTAAATTTTTCTCCTGAATTAGAGTCACTATTTTCACCTTCACTTTTCTTTGCTTCTCCTACTCCATTATCTTTTGTTGCTGTTATTGAAAGATACCCAGTAACTGATTAAGAAAAGGTTCAAGAGATGTAAATTTTTGAGACCTTGAATGTCTAAAAATGTTTTTATTCTACTACTATAATTGATCATTTGAGTGTAGAATATTAGAATTTTAGAGTGTAGATTGGTTACACCTTCACTTTAGAATTTTGAGGGATTTCTCTGAACATATATTTTCTGAGCCTATTAATGACAATTTGATATTTTAATGATATTATAATGATAATGATATTTGATATTTTTTTCTGATCACTTTACTATATTTATCTCAAGTTATTTTTCTTCTTCCATATGCCTTTCTTAGTTTGTATCCTTCATATTAGTTGATTTCCTCAAATATCTAGGAATTACTGACTTTCTATACTCATTTAAAAGTAAGGCATTACTGGGCTATCACCTCTCACCTGCAAGAATGACGACTATCCAAAACACTGGAAAAAACAAATGTTGGTGAGAATACAAAGAAAAGAGAATCCTTTTATACTGTTGGTGGGAATGTTAATTGGTGTAAACTTTATGGAAAGTAGAATAGAGATGCCTCATAAAATTGAGCATGGATATATTATACGATCCCACTTCTGGATATTTACCCCCAAATCACAAAAACACTAATTTGCAGACATATACGCACCCCCATGTTTATTAGAGCATTAATTAGCCAAGAATTAGAAATTACCTGAGTGCCCATAGTCAGATGAATGGATAAAGAAGGTATGGTAGATATAAATAATGGAATATTACACAATCCTGAAAAGAAGACATTTTGTGATTTGTGACAACTTGGATAGAATTAGAAGACATTATGCTAAGTGAAAGAGAAAGACAAATAGTGTATCACTCTACATATATGTAGAATAAAGAAACAAAGCAAACAAATAGCCAGAACAAAAGCCAACCTGTGGGCATTGACAACAAAACTGAGGTTACCAGAGAGAAAGGGGAGGAGGAGCTGGCACCAGTGGTGGTGTGGTTCAATGGACAGTGGTGGAGGACTTTTGGTAATTTGGTGGTGAGTGTGGTGTGTTGCTATATATCTGATGTATGGTAAATATGCACATATGGGCTTATATTATTTTGTAAATAAAAGTTACCTCAGTAAATATTTTAAAAAATGATAAAAGTAAGGCATTAAGATGTTCTCTGAAGGCTCTATTGTGTAGATAAGAATTATTAGCTAGTACAATTTATTGTAGGGTGATTTGGGAAAATATTCCGTTTGGTTGGATGACTCGGTGTTAGAAGACTCGGTTTTGAAAGTTTCTTTTTTATTTGACTGAGTTTCCCTGAGAGGAATCTCCTTCTGCAATCTCTTTCCAGTGACACAGGCCTGACCACCAGGTTTCTGGTAGCCATGGGAGGAGGGAAAAGTTTGAGTCAGTGTCACATCCTTGAATGTTGGCTTTTAATTATCTTCCAGGTTTAGTATGGTCCTATGCCCCACGTGCCTCATGTCACAAGCCCAGAACACCTCTCATCCAATGTCTGTGGAGTACTCTCCATATTTCAGCCAAGGGCCAGGTAGTGCAGTAGCCTGACTTGCATGGACCAGGTAGAAACTTGGAAACTTGTTGCTCCTTTGCTGTTAATCCTAACACACACTTTTGCTTTCAGAGATGCTGGGTACTTGGAATCTCTGAGCACTTCTTCTGACTGCTGTATCAGTTCATTGACTCATTATTTGTTTCATAAGCTTTCCAACTTTCAAACATTTTAACCATTTTTTATTGTGTCCACCTTCATCCTTGTAAGTTTATTTCTATTGTAATTTTAAAAAACGTTATTGTAATTATAAATTATAAATAGTTTTTATTTGTTTCATAATGTTTTCTAGACATTTTAACCATTTTTTCTATGTCTACCTTCATCCTTATAAGTTTATTACTATTGTGCTTTTTTTTAAATGTTCACTGTAATTATAACAGAATTTTAGGAAGAAATAGATTGAAAGTTTATTTTAATCTGCCATATTTAAAAGGACTTATCACCCTCAAAAGATTAAACATGTGGTAAGGCCATATAACTCATGACAGGGATGACATGGCTGGAATTTCAACCTTCTCAGAAGGAGAGAAAAGGAACATAAAGATGACGAGCTGGTCACAGAAGTGCTGCTGTGAACAGAGGTGAAGGAGCCACAGTGCGTAGTGCAGTCAACAATGATTTCACTTGACTCCACCCTCCTTCCTTCTTCCTGTCATCGGTTGCTCTTTCCACCTTTTCTTTCTCTTTCAAGTCGTTCCCTCCATGAGTGTGTATGGAGAGACCGTCATATGTAAGATGGGACTGAATCCTGGCAACGAGTGGTTCCTGAGACAGAGTTATGCTGCTTATCTTTGGATATCTCACAATTTAATATAATTAAAGAACATTTGTAGTGTCACATGCTCAGAAAGGAGGGATGTGGACACCTGACCTAAGTTTGAATGACCAAGCAGTTGGCTCCTCCAGTCAGTTCTAGAGTTCTTTGTTCTTTGATCATTTGTCCTTCATATCAATATCACTTTTACCAGCATCATTATCGACATTGTAACTATTTCTAGAATTTCTATAGTTTTCCTGGTACCATGGTAGACTTTGTATATAGTTATTTTAATTCTCATAACAATTCAGCAAGACAGCTATTACTTGTTTAAGAAAACTGATGCTTAGAGAGATTAAGTAACTCACTCAAAGTCACTGATAATCAAGGCTTCCTGATTTGTCCCACTCCACTGACATTTAGATGCCCCTTCTCTGTGCCTCTGTGCCGTTGTACTCATTGTGCTTACCTATCATAAATATAAACATTTTAAGAATATAAGCATATCTCATAGAACTAGAACTCATTAAACAAATGGTTTTTTGCATAAGGGTGAGTCAGGATTTGAACCTAGATTTTTCTAATTACAAAGTTTATGCCTTTCCATTCTGTGAAAGTGTCCTCTAATTGTGGTTTCTCTCTTCGGTGTAACCTCCCTCTTTTATAAACAAAGTTTCACCTTTTACTCACTTGTACCTTCTGCCCCATAAATGCTGAGCTCTGCTTACAATTACCTTCCCCTTTGAGAAAACTTGTGATTAAGCCAAAAAGTATTGACACATCTTTTTCAAAACCAAATCAATGCCTTTTGGAAAAATCCCTCTCTCTCTTCAAATGCAGTCACAGCACAAATGAAAGCATCGAAACAAACTTTTTGTTATGACTATTTACTACATTATGAAGAGACTTGGGATTCCATCTGTTCTATGGGATTTTCATTTTCATTGAATCTTTTGAAACCAGATCCATAAATCATTGCTACTATTGGCCAGGCATGGAAATATCTTGCTTAAACAGAACCCTGTGCTCAAATGGCATCTGTTTGGAACCTTTAGTTTGTCCACACAGAGCTGCAGAAGGCTGTAAAGATAAGGACAGGATGGTGGGAACCTGACTTATCGACAGTCAATCAAGAGGTTGCCTTTTCTAGAAAACATCCTGCTAGTTCACAGAAGCTTGAAATCCAGGTGAAAACAGCAGATGGAACTGGTGCTGGTATGAAAACACTGCAGCCTTCCTCCAATTCTTTGCCAAGTTCTTTTTGCTAGGTTTATAAATGCTTGATTCTGGAAGCAATACAGTAGAGGAATAGACTTGGAGTCTAGGGACACAGAGGGCTGGGTTATATTCTGGCTGTGTATTTGACCTTGTTCTATGACCTTGCAAAGTGTGAAGCATCTGGATCTTAAATCTCTATATCCTCATCTGCAAAACAAGACTAACAGGGATATGAAGACTAAATCAAAGAACACAAGTCAATCATTGCACCCTTCAGCACCAACGGTGGTTGGACGATGACTCTACCTTTCCCTTGAAAGAAGATATAGAATCACCCATAGGATACCATGCACCAGCCTCAGCTACCCTGACTCCAGGTGAGGCACCTACATGTCTTTTAAAGTGTCCTAGGAAAATCTAAGACTAAGTTTCCAAGACTTCAGTGAGGTGTGGAACCATCTTTCCCAATTGAGATAGATTTTTTCTGGAGTTAAATGGAGTGTCAAGCTCAGAATTTAACAAGCAATATAATTTTCTATTTATAAAGCATTTTATAATAATTCTGTTTATTTTATCTATCTCTGTGAGGACAAATTTGGCTTTATGAGTCATACTTTCTCCTTGAGCACACAGAAACGAAAAGATTAGCTCAGAGTATCAATGGCAGAAGCAGAATTGGAATCCAGAACATTTATCATGTGGTCCTTACTCACGCAGTCCTGACAATTTCAATAACTGTTTGGAAAACTTTGCCAAATCAGACTCATATTCTAATAGATTATTATAAAATGGCCATTCTAAATAGAAAATATCACTCTTATGATTTGTAGTTAAGAGTAAGTTGAAAACTTCAGTCAGTCGTTTACAGAAATCATCAGCTAGTCTTCCAACTTAGATTTTTAGTGAGAACAGAACCAAATCCATAGGGTGTGTGCAAGCAAAAGAAAATTGTATGAAATAGGTTTCTTGTTACAAAATAGGGAACAACTAACAAGAGATCCTAGGAAATTCCAGGAGTTTCTATTTCAGTGAGAAAGTTAAAGTGCACTTCAGTACTGACAGGGAGGCTCTTCTCCCAAGCTGCTTGTTTTATGCTGAGAGTTTAGTATTTCCTGCCTCCTTTCCACGAATGCTTTATGTAAAACAACCACAACAGCAAACCCAGATTAGAAAAATGACAAACCAGTTATCTAGAAATTGTTAACTGCTGGAGACTTTGCTTAAATGCAATTAGCTCCCTTTTCTTCTGTCAAACAGATGAAAAGCATGGAGACAATGTGTAACATTGTACAAAAACTATTTGCTAAAGTTATAAAGAAGTTAAAAGATTCAAAACAATATACTTCTTCCTATTAACACAATCATCTTCAACTTTGCTGTTGGATCATGTTTCCATATAAAGGGATAAAGACTATAGCGATCACCACTCTAGGTGCTCTGGCTATAATTTTTGCAATGAAATATCATGAACTGTGTCATCATACAGAGGCATTTAATTAGTTATTTAACACAATGTAACTCACCAATGATTTTTGCATTCAATGTGCTTCAAATTGTTAAACTTTAAAAATGTGGAGATTTATTCACCACTTAATACCCATTGACCTCTGTAGTTGCGTAGCCACTTACATATGGTTTGTATATATAACTTAATGACTCCTCAAAAGCTAGAAGCAAGGAAGTGGCAGCAAAGAAAAATAAGCAACTGGAGAGAGAGTGAATTTTCATGGGAGCCATGAAAATTGGCCCCCTAATGGATGGACCCCTAAGCAAAAAGACCTCAAAATTAGCCTGAAGAAAAACAGGCAGGAAGCCACATAGAAAGTGAATTTGAGCCTTGGGTGAATGTAATGTGCTCTCTTGTCTCTTTTCTCTTGGGTTTCTGGGAAATCTGTGGAGAATTTTCCTCGGAGCCCCCCACCAGAACATTGTAACCAGAAGGAAAGTGCTACATAAGAAGGACGTGAACTTGACTGCAATATCATTTTTTTCTTATTGCAAAAATGAAACAAGTTCTCCCAACAATTTAGAGACAGATAAAAAAAAATAAGAAGATATGAAAAATTCCATTATGTCCAAAAGAACAGTCCAGAAGAACTGAAGCCCCTGAAGTTTGTCCTCCCAGCCGTAATCCTTACAAGAATATCCTTCTACATATATTTTATACATAGCTATTATCATTTCCTTAGGATATAGCTCTGCAGAGGATACCACTGTCTCAGATGCTATGCCCGTTTTAAGTCTTTTTGATAAATATTACAAAATTGTCCTCTAGAAAACTAATTATTTCATATTTGCATCAGAAAAGCTCGAGAATGACCATTTTCTAACACATTTGCTTACAGGGAATATTATATTTAACTTGCTAATTTGAAAGATGAAATTCATTTCATAATTTTCAAAATTCACATTATTTTAAGATTCCCCTTGAATTTTCACCTCCTCTTTCTATCCTCTGGGGTTTTATCCTCTGGGAAACGCACTGACATCCCTTTTCTCTCAGGCTGACATCTTCAAAAAAAAAGGGAATAATGTGGAAATGGGAAAATAATTACAAAAAATCAAAATAGCATAAAAATACTCATATGTGTGAAGACTAAGCTGAGGAATATGGGAGAAACTTCCAAAAATCTGCACTCATCTAGGCTTAGCTTAGTGAAAATGGGCAAACTTGAGACCCAACTGAATGACCAGCATCTTAAGTTCTGGTATTTGAACAACTACTTCTGGAGTATTTTCTGGCAACCCTCAGATTCACTTCTTAGAATGGCATCCGTGAGTAATAAGATAACCCTCTGAAATGACCTGGTGAGCCTTATTTTCATACAACTGTAAAAACTGAAGCCCAGAGACGTGTCTTCACCGCTGGACAATGTGTACTGTATACATCAGAGTTTTCTGGCATCACATGAGGAGAATTCAGTTAATAAATAGGAAAAAACCCATGTCAATAATTTATTCATTCAGGTATTTATACATATTATTTAATAAAATATAAACTAAATTAAATAGAAAATGTACAAAATTAACAAGTTTACTTAGTCTTTGACTTCTGTAGACAAAAGATTGATATCGATGGTGGGGAGACGTTCCATCTTCTCACCGGGAGACCTTACGAGAAAGCAGGAAGGGAAGGGATTCAGTGTTTGGAAATATAATATTAACTACCATATCATATATAGGTTTAATACTTTTGGTAGATACATCAAAGAGCATTTTCTTCCTTGCCTATTTTGATAAGGCTTGATAAAGTGTAGTGACTTATTTTATCCCTGGTGAAACCAAGACTCTAGAGTTGGGGCAGTGCCCAATCTGCTGTAGAGAATGAGTGGCTCGCCTCATCTGCCAGGATGCTGTCCATCTGCGGGGTTGTACCTATTTACCTAAGGCTGTACGTAATCTTCTGATGCCTCTTAATATCCTCTTTTATCTTTTCCACCTGTGGGAATTCTCTTCCTGTCAAAGTTAGACTTTTCCATGGAAGAGAGAAATAAATGCAATTGGAAAGAAAACCCAGCCTTCTGTCTCCAGTGGAGAAGGTCTGTATTTAACAACTTCTACAGATCATTAATATCCCATGTCTTAGAAGAAAATTGAAGTGTTCAACTGAGTGGGTCAGTCAGTCACTCTTCTGTGTTCTGCCTCCATCTAGTCTGGGTGGAACAAGACTAAAAAGGAATTAAATTCAGACCTCCTAGGAAAACCTCATCCTGTTCTCATTTTGGAGTGAAATGGACAGAAATCAAGAAGAATTCAGAGGCAAATGAGGACACAGAACTCATAAAAAACATTTAATTAATATATGTGTTGTCAGAAAGGATATCTAAAGCTTTAGATATAATCTGAACTTCTGTCTAGAAATGGGACGATATCTAAGGAAGAAAAAAACGTGTGACTAGAAAAGGAGTGAGACCAGACCTGGAGGAAACCTAAAAATGCCTGTGAGGAGCAAATGTGCAAAATAGGAGACTTTTTTTTCTTCGGGCGAGTAGGGCTCAGAACCTCTAACCTTCATACATATTTAACAGCAGTTGACTTCAATTGACTCCAAGAACCTTCAACCCCATTTAACTTACCTCTATTTTGCCAAAAAACATAAAATCAGAGTTAAAACTAGAGGAACATAAGTGATAGCAAAATAGACTGAAAAGGCAGGAATCATGTAATAACGATTCAGCAAGTGGTAAAACTCCACAGCTATGATCACCAAGGGAAATCTTGGAATACATAAAAGTCTATCTGTCTCGTGGATATACCCCTGAAATGCTTCGTACTGCTCTGGAAACACTGAACTGTTTTTGAAACTCTAGAGATAAAGATGGTTAAATATGTCTTTATTTTATTGCATTTTAGGTATTCAGTTTGATCTGTGTTTGATATTTTCTATTAGAGAAATAGGTTACATTTTCAAGGCTGCTATTTGAAACCAGTCACCCCCACCAGAGGACATGATTTTAGTCATTACAGAGAGTCAATCTTGCGGTTCAGTGGTTATCATGAAAGTGACTAATGAAAACAAGAGATCAAAACAAATATTCATCCAATATTAAATGCCTTGAATAAGATGCTTCTTTTACAGGATACCTTGGTACAAATTAGTCTAGTGAAGAATAAATAGGAAGAATATAAATAGAAGCCAGAGTTAAAGAAATTGTACAAAGCAGGTAGAGATGAATGCTGTGGTGACTAACTTGCTGACTTTAAGCAGTCAGCTTAACTCTAATGTCCTTGTGGGCATTTTAGGATCCAAATGACAACTTTGTTTTGTACAACAACCTGGAGTCTTTTATTTCACATGATTTTTCCATGCATGCAGCTTGATTCTACTAGTAGAAACTAGACATGTGTGTTGATGTTTAAGAATGAAACTGGCTTTTAAAAGTCAATGTGTTTAATTAGATTTTACTACTTTATTGTACAGTCACAGTAACTTAATAATTTGTTCCAGTAACTATTTTAATATATAAATCTTTCTCTCATTTCCCCACCTAAAACAGCTCACTCTAGTCATCACATCTTTAGTCTTTACCTCTGGGTTCTGGCTTCCACTTCAGATTTAGAGTCAGAGAACCCTAGACAACCCCGCTCCTTCCCCACCACACACACACACCATTGTTAGAAAGACACAGCAATATTCTGTTTTCTTTGCAGTGCTGTATAACATATTCTATCTTGTATTTTAAAATTTTGAGTACAGGATATGCTGAGGGGTTTATAGCAAGGGCTGGCAATTTTTTTAAAAAAATAAAGAGACAAATAGTAAATATTTTGGGCATTGCAGGTCATACAGGTAACTTTCAAGAAATATGTGTGGAATGAAATTACTCTGGCTCACTTTGCCCTTAAGTCTTTACAAAGAATAACTAATTAATTTCTCTTCTTACTCCTTCCTTCCAATCAATAGATCATGCATATTATTGCTTTCTTATTCCCACAGAAAATTTTTATTTTGAGCTGCTGCAACCAATATGGTTGTTTCTTTTTCTTTGTGCTTTAGACCTAAGCTCTTAAAGGGGGCTTTCATAAAGAGATCAAATCATTTATTTTTCTCTAAATATTTTAATGGTGGACAGTTTCTAAGACAGTCTCCCAACTACCCTCACCTACTAGTATTTATGTAGTAGGTAGCACTTTTTCCCTGAGTAGAGTTGGGACCTTTGACTTCCTTCTTAGTAATAAATTACAGCAAATGATGGGATGTCACTTTCATGATTACCTCACATAAGACTATAACTTCCATATTACTGGTAGATTCACTCCATTGACTCCTCCCTTGATGGCTGAGGAAATAAGCTGTCATATAGAGAGACTCACAGGGCAAGGAATTGAGTATAGTACCAGTTAATATAGCCAGCAGGAAACTGAAGCATGCAGTCAGATAACAAATAAGAATCTGAAGTCTGCCAGTAACCATATGAGCTTGGAAGCAGATTATTTCCAAATCCAGCTTCAGCTGAGAGCCTAACCTTGGTTGATATCTTGTTTCTACCTTCTGAGAGACCCTGAGCAAATCACTCAGTTAAATCAGGGTCAGCCTCCTGACCCACAGAAACTGTGAGATACTGTGTGTTTTTCAGTTGCTAAATTTATGGTACTATTTTTAAGCAGAAACACTAGCAAACTATTGGATTATAACAAAATTATTTAACATAATTATAATGGTATCTTATTGTCAGTTTGGTTTGTAAATCATCTAAAGTATTTAAGAATTAATTTCCATTGGATTCATGCTTGACTCACTGCCAATACTATGCAATTCATAATCTACTAAAGAACTTGCTGCATAACCCAGCCTTTGTGGAAATTCAGTTCTCAAAAGAATTTTAATTCTAGGAGGCAATATCAGAGAGTGGACAAGTTTAAACTTCTGTGAAATAAAAGAACACAATTAAGAAAAACTGAAGACAGAACAGCTACAGTTGTTTGTGATTGGTTGTCTCATGATAAGAAGCAAGAAATTAGTTTGGGTTTTAGAAGCAGACGCATGATAGCTGGGCAACTTCACATTTGTTCATAAATGAAGTTCACAGAAACCTCACAGGTGCTGATGGGGCAACTGTGTCATTGCCTTTATTCCATCTAAACATGGCCTCACACATAACTGTGATGAGAGTTTGGGTATACTTGACACAGTAATAATCCTCAGAATCAATATCCTTGACTAAAACACTTTAATGTACAGTGACTTCCTAAGCAACCAACTTCCTACTGTGCTATGTTTATGCACTGAGGGAAAGAAATCCCAGGTAATAGAAAACAATAAGTCATATTTTCTCTTCTCTGCAAATGAGAATGGACATGTGTCATCATGAGTTGGGTGGACCAAATCATTTTCTTCTATACACACCCTCTTAGTCTAGAGACAGATCTATCAGTCAGATTTCCCACACTTGCCATCAGTTTCCCTCATTTTCCGAGCCAAGGCATAGCAGGGTCATATTTGAATGAAATAGGGATGATGGTATAGATTCGGAATGTGAGGGTGATGTATTCTATGTGCTTATCTACGTACTGGGAATGGGTTGCCAGAAGAGCTGGTGATAGAATATGGAGCTGACAGGGATCTTTGAACACCTGACCCTGTCACATATCAATGGAGTGTAAATAACCAGACTCATCTCTCACCAACTGGCTAATTTTTCTTCTTTCCTCTTTTAGAATCTTGAAGGCCACACTCTTAAGAAAGGGGAAAAGTAGGTTACATTATAAGTCACTCGAAGCTTTGTGGAAGTTTGAATACGGAAACCTCCCCTTGTTGATAGGTATCAGGCATAAGCTAAGCAGGGAAAGAAACCACTTACAATCACAGGTCATGGAATGAAGATTTCAGTCAAGCTATCAGTGAAGTCATTTTTATGAGGCTAGGGCTCCATTTAATATATTGATGTCTTCATAGCTCTAGCTTTGTTGCTGTAAGAAGAAACTACTCATCTGTGTCTCAGTCACTTTAATTTGGTCCATACTAATTGGAAGACTTTTGTTCTTCCAGAAGAATCATTTACAGTAATAATCCATGGAGTCATCACACCTAGACTATTAAAACTCATTCTACCTACCTCTGACAGTATGAAAATTGTCGTTGACTAATACTGTGATGTCTTTCTGCATACACATCAAAGCTTGTCCTGATAAAATTCATTGCTTGTTGCATTGATTTCCTGGTTAATTTCAAATTCAGCAAAAAGTCCCAAGACTGTAACACTGGATTGATGTTGAGCAGAGTCCAGTGGTTGCTGGAACAGTCTTATCTTCACTGTCTGTGTGAACCAGACTATAAAGGCACAGTTATCTGAGATTTGTGCTATATCCAGACTCCCATCGTCATATCCAGCAGGACTCCAGAAGGAAATCAAAATCGGCCATTTGGGCCCAGGCTTCTCTACTGATGGTACCTGATTATGTTTCTAGCAGTCATCAGTTTTTGAAAGAATGCTCTCCATGCTGTGTGGAAGTTAATCAGAATACACTTGCTAGTGATTAGAGGTGAATCTGCAGGAAATTTATAGTAACACGGCTCATGTGAAGCTTTGATTATATGCATGGGAACAAAAGTTGTAAATTCTGGGTTTTCATGCCTGCAATTGCATGTTTGTTTTCTGGTTTTTGGTTTTTTTTGGAGTAATTACATTATGCCAATTCCTGGACACATCAGACTATGAGTGCCTTAATCTAACGCATCTGTCTTAATACTCTCATAACCAATCTCAAAGATCAGAGTTGTGGTATGGTTTTGTCCCAAAAAGCCACTCTTTTCTCTGTTCAAACCAGATACTTCTCTCCTCTGAATACCTAAGTCATTTCCAAGACAAGTGTCTTCAGGCTTCTAGGACATTTTTTCAATGACTAACATTCCTAATCAATAGAAAATAGATCAATAGAAAACTACTTTAAACTACCTGGTGAACTGCCTGTCTCCTTAAGTCTCACCTCCTTGTTTCCCCAGCATCTACTTTTCTCCTCACTCTCATTTGAAGTCCGAGTGAGACAACTGCCTACCCCACCACGAACCAAATGAAACAAGCACAGTTGATGAGAACTTCTAATGGAGCCCACACCCCACTTAAGGATATAGCTTAAAAGTAAGGATGAGCAAAGAGTGCGAGCTGTTCAGGAAAGTATATGCCATAGCCTGGGTCACTTAATAACGCTTCTCTCATATCCATTAGGGATTCAAGACGTTGTGGAGACAACATGCCAGCATTTAGGCTATAATTAGAAGAGAGTTCTATTCACAGTTTGAATCTGGAAAGTAAATAAAAAGACTGATATTTTCTATTGCACCCCTGAATTACATTCAAACAAAACACGCTGTCTCTTTCTTATAGCAATATAATAATCTTTAGCTCTTCCCAATCTGCAGAGTTATGAGATCAAAAGAAGTTTAGTCATGTTACCCTTGATGCTGAGACTTTCCCCTCTATACCATTTCCTACTCTGCTCCTAAGTGGATTGAGTGAGTGTCTAGATCTTAGTTCTATCACAGGGGCATCGTGATTATTCATGGTATATTATAGGAAGTACAGGCACACTTCAGAGATACTGCTGATTAATTTCCAGATCATTGCAATACAGCTAATTTTGCAATATTTGAATCACACACATTATTTTTAGTTCCTAATGCATATGAAAGTTGTGTTTCCATGATGATGTAGTCTATCAAGTGTGCAATAGCATTGTGCTTAAAAACCTTTGGGCATACCTTAATTAGAAAATACATTATTACTAAAAAAAGCTAAGCATCACCCAAGCTGATGGAAAATATGTTGCCTATATCCTTGCTCCATGCAGATTTGCCACTAAACTTCAATTTGCAAAAAGCACAATATTGGAAAAGCACAACAGAGGACAGTGCAATGAAGTGAGATCTACTGGTAACTCCCTCACTAATATGTGAAAGGAAAAGTCATTGTCAGAAATGAAAGGTGGAGATTCTTTTGCCTTGATCCCTCCAAGTCTCCCTCCTGTAAGAAGGATGTCTTGGGAAAAAGCTAAATGCACTTAGGGTCCCCATTAATGTTTTCCACCTGTGGCATGACAGTGTGAGAATGCCTATCCTGCAGAGCACCCTTCACTCTTGCACACTAGGTCCAGGCTGGCCAGAAGGCATGTCTGACCTCCGCATCTGGGACAGGTTTCTTTCTGCCCAGTCTCCCATAGGAGTCTGTTTTGCCTTCTGACTGTGCCAACCTCCTTGGATAAAATGTTCCGCTCTAAGTCTATCGCCTTCAATGGACCCAAATCTCCTGGAAGCCAGGATCACCCCTGTTAGATCTACATTTGCATTCCAGTGCCTGACACAGGGCTTGGCTCTCATGCGCACTGAACAAAAATTTTTGAATGAATTAATTGATGCATGATGACAGCAAAGACTATAAAATAAACCATTCTGCTGAAGTAAAAGTTACAGAATGAAATTGCCACCCTGAATCACTCTTTTTATTTAATATTTTTATTTCGTGGAAGAAATTGCATTTAACATTAATTAGGTTGAAGGTATGTATGGCAGTGAATCAACACCTGTCTATAATGCAGTAAGTTCTCCGCTGTTTCCTTTCCACTTCACTATATAATTAATGCCCTCTGCCGCATTTGCCCCTCTCCCTTCCCCATCTTTCTACACCCAGTGATTTGCTTATTTATTTATTTATTTGTTTTTTGACTAAAAGTCTATTGTTATTTGATTTGCTTCATTTTTTCTTTTCTGAATCACTCTTGACATGCACAGACACCCAGTTTCCTGAGGGGAAGTAGGCTAGTCCACTCATGACTGCTTGGACCGAACCTGAGCCATCATGGGCCAAGGCAGAGCGCCCCTGATCCTGGCTCCTTACCTGAAGAAAACTGCTTTCAAGTCCTGTCCAGCAGGCTGGGAGTTCTGGCTTCAGGGAAAAAAAGAAATAAAAAGAATTTGTATGTACTTGAACACTATCTAAAGAACAGAGACAACTATGCATCTCAATTTTATTACCATTTCCCCTTCCACAGCCCAGGCAGCTGCTCTCTCTGGTCTTGTATTCCTTTCTCTGAGTTAAGACACGCTCTTTGGGCCTTCCTGCCCAGTCCCCCGGCTTACCCCTAGACAAGAAGCTGTAGTGCACACGCCTGCCTGTGCACTTTCCCCATGTGTTGGAGAGCTGTGCCCTGTGGGAATCATGCTGCCCTGCCAAGCCCAGGACTCTGAATGAGAAGCATCTGACTGCAGGGAAGGAGCCTGTCATCCTGGGTTCCCACAGTTGGACAAACAGGGAGGAATGGCCCTTCTCGCCTTTCATAAACCCAATAATCGTCCTTGGTTTTTTCTTACAACGGGAGGAATTTTGCTCAAACTCAGAAACTACACTGACTATGAAAGCTCAAGGCGGGAATCACTTCTGCCTTCTGGCAGCCAGAGTGTGGACACACGACCTAGACTTGGCCATAGACAGCTGGAATGGACACAGGACTCGGCTGCTTATAGTATTTGGGTTGGGCATCAGGAGCATGCTGGCTACATGTTCTAAATCCCTGGCCGCTGAAGTCCCCTTACTTCCCCCTCATTTTCCAAGCCTGTCTTTCCCAGAGTCCTATGAGCCTTCTAAGCCCTTCGAATAAGTGTCACAATTTTTATTTTTGTCAATGTACCCCATTTTAAGAGTTTGATGGTTCTAAAATACTATGATGCATATCAGCCTTCCCCCTGCCCAAACATACACATGCCTCCCTCTATCCTTACAATGTGATTCACTTAATTTTGACTAAATTTTCAATATTTAATTATTTGGAGCAGCAAAAGTTATTTAAAGCTGCTCACATGGTACACTATAATTATAATTCCTTTCTTTTAAAACTCCCTCCATCCGATTGAGTAGCTGCTTCATTTTTCCCTTTGCATGGCATTCCTTGGATTTATCACTGTATCACTATTGCCAAGCCTGTCACTAGAACTGGTTATCACTTCTCAGCACATTAGAACACTTTACAGAAACACACGTACACACACATACACAGACACTGGATGCCTGTTTCCTGGACACTATTTTTTCTCTTTTCCTCTCTCTTGGTTTACACTTCAGTGTGATGAAACGAATCCTCCAGCAGCTTCTTGAGAAAGCACTTGTGAGATAAAATTTCTCAAATATTTTTATTTCATGCTCGATTGACAGTTTGGCTAGGAATAGAATTTGAGATTAGAAAACATTTGTATAAAAACTGAAAACATTGATACATTATTCTCCATCTTCCAGGGTGTTCTTAAGAAGCCTAATACCATTTCAGTTTTAGACATTTTGCATGTACTGTATTGGTTTAAGTTCTAACATCTTTAACAATATGCACGTTGTCTTCTATTTTCCATCTTCATGATGAGCTTTTGTGTGGGTCTTTCATCATTCACCATGTTGGGCAATGACTGGACCTTTTCAATCTACAAACATGGGAGCTTCAGTTTAAGGAAAATTTTGAAATATTGCATTGATAATATCCTTTTCTCCATTTTATCTGTTTTCTCTTTCTGAACTCTTATTAGTGGTGTATCAGACTTCCTGAATCTCTCCTCTATTTTTTTTTATCACCTTTTAAAAAATATCTCTGATTTAAAAAAAATCTGTTTCTTATGAGGTAACTCATGTTTTCCTTTTAGTATTTCCATTGTGTTTGAAAATATTTAAATTTCATTCTTAATTCCCAGTAGTTCATTTTTGTTCTCTGAGTTGCCTTTTTTTAGAGTACTTCCCTGGTTTTATAGGTGGAATATCTTTTCTTTTCTCACTGAAGATAGTAATAAGTTGCTTTATTCCTATATTTCCATTTTAGCGTAAAACTTGTTTTCATTTTTTTCCCTCAACTTTCTTTATCCTGATTGTCTTGGTTTATCAGTTTGCTTGGGCTATCGTAATAAAATGGTACAAATAAAGGCTCCAGTTGTGTGGTCTCCACTGACTTCTCCAAAGAAAAAATGCCCATCTTTGGAGGGGTAGCAGGGAAGACCGCCTGTGTGGCTCCTCCAAACAGGGGAGGAATTTGGAGACCCAGTTACTATTTAAAACATGTTTCAACCACACCAACATCCCACTTCTGAAGTCATTTCCTGCCACCAATTCCTGATCCTTCAGTTCTTCTGGGATGAGACCTAAATTGTATAACATTTTTTTCTTTCCTCCTATAGAAGAAATTCTATCTCCTTAGGTATTTTGAGTCAGATACATTTGAACCGATTTCTTTACTGCTTCCAAATTTGTTTTGATCTTTTTTCTTTTCTCATTTTCATTGTCCTGTGTATTTGTGCCATTAAAAAAATCCCTCAGTGTCTAATTATATTTTTAGTGGGATTTCAGTAGGCAGCAGGCAGCACAGGTAAATACATGGATTCAGTCCACCCTGTTTAACTAGAAACTACTCAGGCTCCCTTTGCGTTTAGAACAGCTGGAGTTGGTTTCTAGTGCATAAAACCAAGAATCCCCAGGAGAGGAGACAAATGGACACAAAGGGAGGGCTGGAATGGGAGCTAAACCACTGGGCCCAAGCTACATGCACATGCACCGTTCTAGTCACATTTTAGTAAACAGGTTACAGAAGCTAACAGAAGACTGTTCCTTTCTCTGCATCTTCGTGCATGCTTCTCTTTGAGTCTAGACTCTTCTACTTTCTCCTCTCATCCTTGGCTGCCTCGTTCATCACAAGTGAGTTCAAGACTTACTAACTCCATCCAGTACTGGATGTCTCTTCAGGCAGTTTCCTCCACCACCTGACGTGCACATGTGTATCTCATTCTACTTACCTGTTTGCAGGTGACTCTCCCTCTTCATTTTAGTTCCTTCCAAATAGAAACTATGTTTTATTTGTCCTCATATCTCCGATTCTTGACACAGTCGATTTTAAAGAATTTTTAATGTTCATGAACCAACGAATCCTTGAGAAGGAGATATATCCCAGGGAAATTGGTTCCGGTGTGCTTGCTAGATTTCATGTTGGGACTGACACATTAATAGAATGTTTATACCCAATACTACACACCCTGGACAACTATGGAGTTCTATTTGCTCCTTGATATAAATGATCTTTCAAAAACCATTAAAATGTCTCTGTTTCTCTAAAATGATCTCTTTCTAAAAGAAAATTAAGAGGAGACTGAGGGTCAAAGGAGCCCATCTTTTTCTGCCTGGCTATGTACATTCACAAGACTGCCCAGATTCAGCAGGAGAATAGTCTTGAACTCTTGGAGGACATGTGAAAGTATAAATTTTGACATCATTTTCAGAAGAGAAATAGTGATAATTTATTTTAGAGTCTTTTGTATGATGATACATTTTACTGATATATTTTTTTCTTTTACTGGGTCCCAGATCTTCTAAGATCAGGAACTTAGTAGCTCTCAGAGGCCCAGCCTGGATGGCCAAAATGGACATAGGTGGCATTCCCCGGTGGAGTCCTGGTTTGGTCAACAGCCTTCAGCTGAGAGCACAGGTCACATATACCAAGGACCTGGTTTTAAGACCTGGGGTCAGGATGGAAACCAAGATGAACAACTAGCATAAAATAAATAAAGTGCTTCTTCCTCCTCTCTCTTCCTGTTTGTCAGTCTCTGCTCAATTTCCTTTTTGCCTGCACTTTTCCTTTAAAGGAAAAATGTGCATGGATATATGGAGATGCTGGGGGCACAGAGAGAGAAGGTGCCTACAAATGCAGGTGACCTGAATTGATCAGAAAATTCTGATGATGGGGGTAAGTTCACAAGCTAGTTCCAGCAGTAGTTAATTCAGTGTCATCCATATATCATTCATTCACCCAAAATGTACTGAGTCTTTGACATTCACTATGCAAATTGTTAAGCACTGAAAAGACAAAATAATGAAAATTCCCAACAAATAGTTAAGTGTTCACTCGCTATGTGCCATGTATTATTCTCAACATTTTAAGTAGTAATCTCATTTTATACTAACCACATGGGCGGAGTCAGGGAAACGGAGGAGGAAAGGAGAAACTGCCCAGGTTCAACGGATGGGGAAGAAATTTGATTCTAGACTATGAGTGCTTCCCAGCGGCCCTCTGCGGCCTGCCAATGCAAAGGAAATGGTCCTCTCTCTTTGGAAGTTTCCATAGCCTTTAGGAGTCACACATATCCCCTTGCTTTCTCCTCCTCTCTAGAAGATTCGGTTGAGAGAAGAAAATTATTCTCTTGGGACCAGAGAATTAAAAACAAGAGGCCGGGAGAAGCTCAGTCATTAAAGTATCAAGTTTCAGGCTGACCTGCTCCCTCTGCTGAGAGCTATTCAGGGCTCTAGCTGCACTTTGCAGGCACTGCTCTCTTCTTTGTTTGGAGGTTTCACCACACCCAGAATATTTGTCATCCAGCCGGGAGGTCGCCGGTTTCCATTTAACGTAGAAGTATACAAAATCCCTGACACTCAGATTTGTCAGCCTGTTTTAACTTTCAAAATTGGCAATGGAAAATTCTCAGGATTAATTTTTTCACTTTTGTAAGTGGAAATACATGCTTCAGAATTGATTTGTCACTGCCTGATTTTAACTGTATGACTGGAAAATAATGATAATCGTGTCCCTTTTTGAGTTCAGCCTAGTCAGAAACCAGTAAGTGGCAGGGCTGTCTCGTGTCTCCAGGTACTTTATGCCTATAATGTGCCAATTTAAGTAATTTCCAGAGGTCGCCTTGCCTGGCCTCTGCAGCGAACCCTACTGTTTCTATCATAAAGTCAGATTCATGGTGGGCTGAGAGTGAGGACAATGACTTTGTAGTTTAGTTTAGGGCAGGTTAAGAATGAACACATTAATGACTTTGGGATTAAATGAAGCAGTAATTTTGAAAAGTGGGTTTGAGGTTATACCTGTCATAAAATTGTGCAGATGTGCAACGTGTCTTTACCTCTCTTACAAAAGGAAGGACTGTATTACTCTACAGTTTAGTATACTGGTGGTTAAAAAAAAATAAGAAAGAAAGAAAAAGAAATAGGAAAAAGGTGTCAAGAATTGAGTCACTCCTACCACAGCTCTTACACAATTACCTCCCTGAGTATCTAATAGAACAAAATAGAAATAACAACAATAAAGACGGGATTTTCTGTAGAAACTGTTAGGCTGGCCCAGAAGGACAAAATGTCGGCCCAGAAGGACAAAATGTCGGCCATACCCGGGAAAAAGGAAGCTGACGAAACCACACCTGGAATCACAGGACCAATCCCCAATCGCAACGTAAAGCCCGCGAAATTCTTTTGATTAAAGATCGCGCTTCCCTTTGTTCGGGCGCGACTTCCCCGGCCCTCGTTCTGCGGACGGAGAACCTCGCCCGGGTGCGCAAACCCCAATAAAGCCCTGGCTATTCGACTTTTTGTCTAATTGACTTTCTTTCCTCGCGGAGCTCAGAAAAAACCTTTCAGAAACCAAGTGACATCAGTTTCCTAGAATCCATGTAAAACAGAAAGGTCTTCAACTTTGAAATCTATAAGCTACTCTCTTGTTCATCTTGGCTATAAGAAAAGATTAAGCTGATGCAAAATTGTCTAGCTTAGATCCAGGGATTCAAGACATCCAACGCAGAAAGGAGATTTGCTCATACTGACACCTAGAAGAAAATCAGGGAAATATTGTAAAAGAACAAATTTTGTGTCATGTAGACAAATATCAGTACTTGGGATCTGTTTTTCTTGTAATAAAAAATGTCTGTGTTCATGCTCAGAAAATAGATTTAAATTAGCTAATATTTTTAGTGAATTTTATGTTTTTGACGATTTGATCAATGAATAAAATGTGGCTCAGAGATTTGCAAAGCTGCACAGTTTGTAGCTGAGTCAGACTAGACTACTACTTCCCACCTATTTCTGTTTTTACTTACCACCTGAATTAAGCTAACTCACTTCTTATTTTAAGTATTTTTCTTTTGGTGATTATTTGCTGTCTTTACTGTTTGTTTTTAACATCATCACCTAACTTTTTGGGGAGTCTTAAAGCTGCATCATGTGTAAACACTCAAACATTTCCTGATTTGACTTAAAAGAAAACACAGGTTAACTATTCATCCCATTTTACGTTTTGCCTAATCCTATGCACAGAGAGAAGCTGTTTCCTTCCAATTTCTCCACCACAGTCTAGACAAAACTTGGTTGCACCCCAAAAGCCTGAGCAATTTGCAAGTGGAAAGGTAAGGCTTGTATTGATGAGGAGGGGATGTTCAAGGGAGCACAACAATCTCACAGATAACATTTTTAATGGATAAGGGAATGAGGTTCAGAGGCAGGTAAAAGTTACTTGCTCACCTAGAGAGATCAAAATCAGGTTTTGAATTTGAGCACAGATTGGCCACTCATCTAGGTAAGTGTGCCTTGTACTCCACACTGCTGAAAGAGTTGGGTTGTATGCTAAAGCATGAATCTTTCCAGAGATTGCAGTCTAGAAGGGATAGGAGGTAACGAAAATAAAGTGTTATGTTTCTAGATATCTGTCACTTCTGTGCAGGGAGGGAGAGATCAGCCTCGTCTCTTTAATCCCTAACATACCACTAGAGCTTAATAAACGTTCAGTAATTAAAAAGAGGAAGGAAGAAATACAATCCAAAGGTGAACAGGAAGGACACTTATATACATTGCTAAGTCTTATAATCTTACTAAGGAGACATTCCCCTTACCTGCATCCTCTCAAATTACAGCAAAGCTCTTCAAGCTTTTGTTTCATATTAGATTTATAGGATGTGGTACAGATGGAGGAGATGGGCATTGAGTAAAGCTTACAAAAAAAATACCTATGCCCAGTGCTCATCCCAGGTCAATTAGAGCAGAAGCTCTGGGTGGAAACTTGTGGGTATTTTTATAAGACTTCCTAGGAGCTGCTAATGTTTAAGGAGAATTGGAGATCACCAGTGTATACATCACAACATCTGTAATGAGAGGGAAAGAATGGAGCACTGGTGTAGGTATGAAAGTCATAGACCTTTCAGAATGGATATGATATGGAAAAGGGACTATAATTAACACTGGTGATAATGCCAAGAGGTGGACATTGACCAGGAAGCTGATGAGGAGCAGGGAAATGCCTAGTTCATTGCTAGGACCTCCAGATAGCACCTCCGATGCTGGATGGCACATCTGGCAGAAACAGAGTGCGAAATCAGTTTGACACTGGAGTTGGAAATGTTAATGGTAATTCCTGGCAGGCAGCTGGAACTAACGCTGGGATCCTACCAAAGACTTAGCATCTTTCCACATGGAGGTGTGATGAAGTCACTTATACTTGGAGGTCTTGCTCTGTCCCTGTAAGACTCAAGGGTCTTCTCTTTGAAGCAGAAGTTTTAAATGGTGCTTTTGGAGTAATGGGCCGTGGTTCTCAAGTTCTGTGGATAGCAGAGTCAACCGAGAAACTCAGTAAATGAAGATTCCCAGGTCTCCTGAAACTTGGATTTGGTAGATTGGAGGGTAGAAAGCAGAAGTCTGTGTCTCCTGCATGTGCCCTGGGAGCAACTTTGAGAAGCATTGCTTAGGATGCCACTGGGTATCTTAGAGATGCTGTGAGAGTGTGTCAAAAGGCAGCAGGCCTATCTGAGGCCATGACCTCCCTTCAATCATAGAAGCTCCTCCTTTAGACTTTGTGAAGACTTGCTTTGTTTTGTTTGTTTTGATATTTCACTTATTAATGTTTTAATTTATTTTTATTGCAGTATGATTGATACAAAACATGAGGTATACAGCGTAATGACTTGATATATGTATACACTGCAAACCTCACCACAATAAATCTAGTCAACATCCATCACCATTATAGGATCAGCTTTCTCAAAAATGTTCAGATAGACTTTATCCAAGGTTTCCTGAGCAGGCTTTTCCCAATATATGTCACTTAGGGGTTGTAGAGCTAAGGTCAGTTGAGGCCCAATTAAGAAAAAAGATTAAATCATTACCTTAAAAAGATTACCTAGATTTAGGGTTATCTCCAGAAATGATCTTTTTATCAGATAAACCTATTTGAAGGTAAAACAAGCATCTAGAGGCAGCACTTTGTCCCTTGAAGTCATCCCCTCCTCATCATGTGATATGTTCTCTTCTTGATACCCAAGGCCCCTCTCCATTTCTCAGCTCAGGATTTAAGTCCTCAGTCTGTTTCATATACTTTAGTTTATGGTCATGTAGATTTTCCACATGTATGTAATTAAATTTGGTCTCTTTCTCCTACTAATCTGTCTGGTGTTGATTTGGTTGTTGTTAGCACAAGAGAAATCTCAGAGGAATGGTGGAATTTCCCCTGCAGCCTGACATCATACATAGTTGCAATTTTTTTCTTGTGATTCAACCCTTTAACATCTCCTTTCTTAGCAACTTTCAAATTTGTAATACAATATTATTAATTATAATCACCACATTGTCCATTATACCCTCATGATTTATTTCCTTTATAACTGGGAGTTTGTACCTTTTGACCCCTTTCACACACACCCACCCCCAAGCTTTCCCATCTTGGCCAACCTCTACAAGACTTAATTTGAATGAAAGATTTTACTGAATACAGCAGAGGAAAATCAGGAACCATGATGGTAGATGATCTCACGGTCTCTTTCAGATTCCCTTTGAACCTCTGTGGGAGAGATTCCCAAGAAATAGGAAAGGAGAGAGCAGAGGAACAAAGATTAAATTGGGGATAATGTTTATGTAAGGAGATAGCAGAAATTACTATAAAAGAGAATAGACATAAAAATTCTAACAGCTTTAGTTTTCAAATGCTTTTTAAACCCACTTGCCCAACAGATAAACCAACAAAATGGCAAATATCCAAAAAGGTAGCGTCTTGTCTCAACCAACAGCTCGTCCCAGCTATGGGATCTTTGTGGGTAGTGGACAATGGGAAACAAGAAATCATTTACTCAGGAGAGGGAAATAGCTTTGGGGTAGCCATTGTTAGAGAAGATGTTACCTAAACTGCATACAGTGAGACTATAAAATCCTTCACACCCAATTACAGGAAGTATTTCCAGAATGCAATTTGAAGGAGGCATTCATGGAATCAATTAAATCAATGGAACATTTTGCGTTTTGGAGAGAATTGCACTGCTATCATTCTAAGCAGCTCTGGATTCCGGCATGGATTAGTGAAATAGTTCAAAGAAAGAAATTTAGATGACAATAGAAATAGTATTAACACATGGAGCTTGAATAATTTCAGAAAAGTCAACCGATTACTCTCTTTATAATGTATTACTGACATACACCCACTTGACCTACATGCTCTGACAATTTCCGATGGTTTCTCATCTCTCTTGATATAATTGCCCACCTCCTTTGATAGTCTGGAAGCTCCTTTGAAGGCAACTGTGTTGCATTCAGTGTTATATCCTCATACTTAGCAGAACCTATCAGATAATGTGCATGTAATAAGTACTACCTGACTTTAATTTGCATGGACCACAAAGGAATGCAGAAAGTAACTCTCTCTGAGTGACTTAATAAGAAAGGATTTGAATAGAGACAGTTTTGAGATACTCCCCAATCACCTGTGGTTGACGCAGTTCCTGCCAGAACCATACTGGTAGGTAAAACACTGTGTTTCTACCTTTACTTACATCTCCGCTTAGGTAATAATTCCGTAAACTCCATTTTGTCCATTCTGTACTGGGAATCAGTTCCTCTTAACCCAGGTCCTTTATTATCTATTTAAAGTCCCAAATTCAGGAATCCCTTCAGGTTTTATTATGCAAGAATTCTTGAACCAGGTTAATCCAAGAACTTGGATTCTTAGCTCCTGAAACCCAGACTGGTAGACGAGACTAATCACACCTTTCATATACAGTACACAGTCCCTGAGGAGTTACTGCCTTCTTCGTAGAGGACACTCTCCAAAGATAAGACCAAATCTGAGGTGGAATCGGCCAACCTAGAGATCCCAGGCTCCAATAACCAGAACCTGTTCAGCACCTGAATGTGAGCCCTACCCTCCAGACAGGTACTGTAGGGAGGGGACATGAACCTTCTTTAACTAAGAGGCTACAGGGAAAGTGACTTTCTCCAGGAGTCATAGAGCAATACCAGGGTGAGAGTGCATAAGGGCTTCAAAGCATATCAGTGTTTTCTGCCTCCCAAATCCAGTTCCAGTTTATTATTCTCATACCCTTGGGGGAAACCCTTCTTCTTTTGAGGCATTTTTGGTCAGACTCTGACAAATGTCAGTTGGGATTCCCTTGGTTGTAATAGAAATCAGCTGGCTGATGTGGCCTGAAATGGAATGTGTTCAAAGGGTGCTAGAGAATCACAGAGTCATGGAGGGGACGTGGGATTGAGTCAGGGTCTCGGTTGGATAACTAGATGCACAGGTTATGCAAGCAGAAGCAATGCCCAAAACACTGCAGAAACAGTCAGTTGAAAACTGACTTGGCACTGGGCACTCCCGGAAGTTGGCTTCCAAGCCCAGGGCTTCTGTGGTTGAAAGTTGGGCACAATATTTGGCAGTCATCCCCATCCAGAGTGGCTCCTATACAGCGGATACAAGCTCAAGCTTCCTGCCGTAAGTCTGGGGCAGGTGCGTGTGTGACTGGCAGAGCCCGCTCTCACACCTTTCTGCCATCTGGGAGAGAGTCTGAGAAAGTGATGCTGATTTCACAGTGAACAGCAGTCTCACCTCCTACAGTAGGGGATTCCCCAAACAGATTCTCATCCGCCAGTCAGGCACTGTTTTCATCATCCTCACTATCTTTCATTGTTGTGTCTAACAGTCTCCATTTCACTCACTCTCCCAGTAGTGGCCCAGTCACTGACTTTTTCTTTATTTTGTCCTGCTACCATCAGCTATGACTTCAGTGTCCTGTGGAAGGTTCACAATCTGACTTCACAGTACCTTGAGAACCTTGAGAACAGAGACTTCCTCTTCCATCATCACCTCATCACTTACACCCAGATTTACATTATAGACCTTGTCATTGCTGAGAGCTGCTCTGCCTTAGACTCTTCATCTGCTATTTCCTTCTCACTGGTATACCTGCTTCTTCTGGAGAGTCCGCCAGTATCTGCACTCTCCGATGGGTGGCCCTGAAGCCTCTTCTCTCCAACACAACGTGGAACCCAGCATGAACTAAGAGCAAGCTTAATGCCTCAGTGCCCCTCCTCTTCTAATCTACTCCAAAACACCTCCACAATGGATGCATTCTATAAATGTTCTACAATAAACCCAGGCTTCCAGTCCTACTGAAGAAAGTTTTATAACCTCTTGATTGGTGTCTGCAAATTTTTGGTCTCCTGTCTTGACTGGGTCTTGAATGCAGAGAAACTCTTTTGGTCAAATATCATTGTATTTTATTTTTACTTTCCTGGAGGTATTTGCTTATTTATGTATTTATCTATCTAATTATTCAAAATTTTGTTGATGGAATATTGCATCACAGTGTTATATAGATTTAAGGTGGATATTATATAAAATCAGTATCTCTATAGACTACATTAAATGAACCAGCAAAATGCAATTCTATCCCTTACCATATAATTAACCATTTTTATCCAGCTTCCCATGATCCTTTTTCCTTCTAGTAAACACTGATTTGATTCTATAGACTAAAATTGTTTTTGTTTGATTTAGTTGATTTGTTTGGTTTTTCTATATACCACATAGGGTAGTTGCTTCTCCTTTTCTGACTTAGCTCATTCATCATAATTCATTGTAATTCCCTCTAGGTCCATCCCTGTTGGCCAACTATCATGTTAATCTTTCCCCACTTTCAAGTTCTCTAGCTATTCTTTCCCCTTATAGCACTGACACTCTTAGCAAACTGCATGTTTCTTTTGTTATCAAGAAAAAGAGGAAAACAGAGCATGGACACTTTCTTATTTATATGGAAACCCACACTTTATCCTTTTCATTCATTTCAGATAAAGTGAGGCTTCCTTTGCAGTTCAAAGTCAATCCCTATTCCCAACCTTGGTTCTCCATTGCCACCTCCAAAAGTTTACCTCATCTGTCTTATATTTTCAAGTTCTCTCTCGTCTTAACTTTTGTTTCACAAGTATTTTTAAGTCCTTTTATCCATATGGTTAGGACCCTGGGAGAGGGCCCTCATTCTGAATACAAGGTAAGAAATATTTGTTGGGTTGAACCTTTTACATTTCCATGCATATTTAATATATTAAAATTTATACCTCAATTTAAAGTTCACTTTTGACTAAGGACTCATTAACTTGGAAAGACTTTTAGCAAATTTATTGATTAGGGTCATTCTACTGTCAACTTTTGTTTATCTGAACTCAAGTTACCTTAGTTTTATATATCCTTACTACATGTCAGTGAATGTAAATGAACTTGACTTTTGCAGGTATAAGTAAGCTGTATTTTAAATAAAAATTGTTACTATTAATATTTTCACATCTTCTGTTCCTGGAATAGGTTTAGCTAATTAACATATTTTTTCATTTTTTTTATTAAAAGTATTATGAAGTAAAAAGTTCTCAGGATAACTACTGATAAGAGTAATTTTTCACATACGCCACCAATATCCTTTTGATCATGGAAGGACTAAGGGCAGGAAGACACAAACTAGAGTTTAGAGTCTACCTGGACATATGGGAGTTTGTGAGGGGCAAAAAGGCTACTGGAAGAGGCGAGTTTTGAATTGCATTTCAAACTGCTAGTGGTAAATCTAATGTATTGCATACAGATGTTGACTTATCTTGCCGCACATCTGAAAGCTATATATTAGGATGCAATGTTCTTTCAATAAAATAACGAAATAAAACTGTAGACAACCCTAGTTTAAGGAAAGCAGCTTATGGAATTACACAATTGCTCTAGGGTATTTGTCTAAAAATCCTCACTGCAGTGTTTTTTGTTTAAAAATCACTAGCAATCACGTAAATATTAATAAGTAGATTAATTCGTGATCTTTATAAATATTGAAATCTCTATGTATGGACATGAAAAACTACTTATTGCATAATAATAGGTTTTTCAAAGTGTTGGGATAGTCTCTGGGGTATGATCCTGTTTTGAAATAATAATCATAAAATACCGATATCTTGTGATAAAGCAAAGAAAAAAGTCTAAACAAATATTTGCCAAAAAGATAAAATAAATAAAGTGGGGGTGATGCTCAAAGCCACAGGCCTGGGGACTAGCCATGTTAGAAAGTTCTGAGCCCTCCTGGGGAGTTATACCGATACTCAGTAGATGGTCACACTCATTATAGTCGAGTCATGAGATTATTTTTTTACAAACTTCTGATGGTTGAAACTGCATTCAACACGTCTGGTTCTAGACTTGTTATATACCTGTCTAGTCAGCCTATTCCTGTGTCTTGGAATAAAGAAGCTTCCCATTCCCATTACTCATCCTCACAGGTTCTCTGATGTCTGGTTGATGCTGTGGGACAACTTGGGTTGTGCCCCGTTTGCCAGGTGCCCAACCATAGCCCTGGCCACTTCCTCTCTGAATCTACTTTTGACCCAGATCTGGGATTGCAGGAGGTATACTGAAACAATTGAAAGCCTGGAAATAAACCCACATATATGGACAATTAATCTTCAGCAAAGGAGCCAAAGGCTTGCAACGGGTCAAGGGCAGTCTCTTCAATAAGTGGTGCTGGGGAAACTGGAAAGTCACTCGCAAAAGGTCGAAGCTAGAGCACTAACACCATACACAAAAATAAATTAAAAGTGAGTTAGAGACTTAGATGTAAGGCCAGAAACCATAAGATACATAGAAGAAAACATAGGCAAAACACTACAGGACAGTGACAGAAGAGATGTCTTTGGGAACTTGACTCTATTAGCATGGAAAATAAATCCAAAAAAAACAAGTGAGATTATATTAAACTAAAAAGTTTCTGCACAGCAGGAAAAAGTTCTCATCAGGACAGGAGAGTATCTTGCATCCCATTCTCCTGAATCAGTCTGCCAACTGGCTCTTTAATTCTAATGGCAGTAACTCCTTTTTCTCAGTTCAAGCCATTGTTTTCTTTCCTTTCTTCCTGGATTCTACTCCCTGAGTAGAATCTGAATTTGTTTGACAGAGGGTTCTGCCTCGACTTATCAGCCTTCTGGGGGCTGGCATGGCCAGCAGTCCTCCTCACTTGCTGTGGGCCTCCGGCAGTCAGCCACCAAATGCCTGCTGTCAAGTTCCCTCAACCAGACAAAATGCCACTTGTGACCCTCGGGACTCCCAGATTCTTGCTGCCCATCTGCCACTCAACCTCTTAAATGTTCCTGGTCTTGTACATCTATCGTGCTGCCTTCTCACCTGTGACAGAGGCCTTCTACGGAGCCCTCGACCTGAGGGGTCCCTGAGGGGTCCCTGAGGGGTCCCTGAGGGCTCTATATGATGAGCTCTCACATTCACTGAGTTGAGAGAGGTGAGCAATGGGTTCAACATTCAGCGTATGCTGTCCATCCGGTAACTGCGTTGGGATGCTCCACCTGCCAGGCCGCAGGGCCCTGTGAACAATGCACAGTGGGTAAGGGCAGATGAGGTTACAGTGTTCTATTGCTTTCTCATAGTCCAGTACCCATGACCATTCAGAAAAAGAAAACCCACTTTCCTCGATGCAGAGTGCACTGGGAAAAATCTAGTTGTGTGGTTGCCTATTATTTTCCCCATTCACACAGCACACACAGTCATTTCTCCCTCAGCATACAAGGTCAAAGTGTTATAGTTGCCAAAAAAATGTTATTTGAAAACAAGAAATCAGAGAGTGTGTTTTTTAATCAGAAAAATGTTTATTTTCTGGCTTGAAAGTGGGGAAAACCTATTTTAAAAATAGATGCAATGTCATGCGTACTTGATTGCACAAATGTTAGATAGCAGGGGGGAGGCCAGAGTTTGGGTGAGAGATAAAAGCAGATTATCTTTCATCAACACTCAAATCAAGACTCCTTTTGAGTAGGAAATAAATAGACTTTTCTCTGCTATAAGAATGTGACATTGGCAAGAATTTCTAGAATTTAGAGTCATGCAGTCATTGCCTTGGGTGCCCAAGTAGAATGCAAATACAATATCGCCTTCGACAGGTTTCTGAAATCTCATGTCTTGGAAAATTTTGGAAACATGGTCCATGTTTCTAAATCCTAACACATGTGAAGGAAATGATGGATTTTACTGTAATATTGGGTTTTGTGTGTGTGTGTGTACTCTTGAAATCCCTAATCATATGCTTTCATAGGACTAATATAAATAACTATATTCGCCAGTCTGGAATGTTGAATTCCTGGTCTCTTATTTGCTTCTGTTCAAACTATGATTTCAGAAGCAATTTCAGGAGGTTCTTTAATAGTAAAGAAGATCTGATTCCTGCTGTGATGCTAATAAGAAGCCCCCATTTTCTTACCTTTTAATAAAGTCATCAGCAGAAAGAAGTGTGCCTCAAAGCGGAGTGCAGAGAGGCATTTATCCTCAATGGAACGAGGATTCTCTTCTTCATAATTGACAGTAAGTAAAACTAATGTCTAATTAAGAAGTTGACATAGCTTAAAATATACCTCCTTGCTTGTGAATCTAATGCCTTGAGTCCTTGTTTACAGGGCTTACTGGAACAGTTGAGAGTCCTGATTCAACCAGTTGAGGCTGGGTGTGCTCCCCCAGCAGTGTTGGGTCCCGGAAGATCAGGGTGGAAGGAAGGAGAGGGAAACAGCGAAGAGCCTCAAGCAGCTCTGGCAGCAAGTTACAGGCAGAGGGTCCGCTGATGAGCAGTCAGTGGCTGCAGGCTGAGCAAACAGGGACATGAAGTCTGGATTCAGCTCCCAAGAGCACAGGCAGAAATAAGTCTTCGACAAATTTCAGAGAATGCAATCAAGATCATTATTAGATAGGAAAGAGCTTAGTCACAAGGGGAAAAATATGCAAAAATCCAATTTCAGGAATTACGGAACAAGGTCAAAGTCTCAATGGACAGCACCTCCTCATAACTCCTCCTCCAGCCCCACACCTGCCACATCATATGCACACAGTCTAGTCAGTGACCAAAGGGAAACTGCTCCCACATAGCAGAGCGCTTATCTCTCCAGCCTCATGGCACATTCCTGGTTCAAACCGCCCACACGCTTCACCTGAATCACTGCACAGAGCCTCGGAGCTGTCCTCCATGGGTGTATGCTCATCGACATCCACTCTCGTGGCAGTTTTCAGCTTCACATATCAGGTTAACCATCCTTCTTCCAGGAAGTCTTTCCTGCTTTCCCTCTAAAATAGGTGTCCCTTCTCTGATCCCTTAGATCATTCTAGAGACTGCTTGTAATAGCACCATTGTATTCTACTGTGATTCCACTAAGAGTTTTTCCCAGGCACTAGGGCCTTGCTACTCAAGTGAGGTCCACGGATCGCAGCATTGGAATCACCTGTGAGAAATGCAGATTCTCCAGCCCCAGTCCAGACTTACAGAATCAGATTTGCCTTTTGTTAGGGTCTCTAGGTGGTTAACACATGTATTAAAATCTGAGGAGCACAGGCCTAAACTACAAGTCCCTAGAAAGAAAGGATTTTCTTTCTTACTCACTGTTGTCTTCCCAGAGGCATCATGATGATCATACAATACATATTTCTTGAAGAAATTAATTAAGGAGAAAATATTGGTTCTGAAATCACCTTGAGGTTCTTACAAGAGTAACCCTATGCTGGACCCTGAACCCAAGTAGGATGTAGTGGCCAATGGAATGAGAGCCATCCAGGGGCAGACACCAGTGGGTAAGCAGCAGACACTGGCTGGTGGGGCTGGGCCCTGTGTTGTCTGTGCTTTATGAGTTAGTAACACTGGACAAATCCCTTAACCCTCTCTGGACCTCGTTTAATCTATATAAACCAGAGAGATAAAAATATCTCTCCTGCTTTTCTCATTGAAGTTTGAAGAGCATGCATTGATAAAATATATGTGCAGGCACTTTGTAAACAGAAATCAATTATACACGGGCAAGGAATCCCTGTTTGATCTGCTCTTTGATCTTCTACTCCAGACTTGTACCCCTGCACCGTGGCAATCATGCTGCAGTAGAAAGGGCTGCATTCGGGGGAAGGTGGGGGTACTGGAGGAGAGGTCACTCCTCTCAGGTCATAACCAATGCCAGGAGCACCATGCCAGGTGCAGGGATGTCAGTGGCTCAGCACTGGCCTGGACTCTCGCATTGAATTTACTCCAGCCATTCAATAGGGATAATGAGCAACAAGAAATCCATCAATTCCACATGGACCTGTAATCCTGACCCCATTTAACAAATCTGATGATACTTAGCATATCAGCATGTTTGCTTTCTTTCCAGCAAACAGTCAAACATGATTAAACTCTCTCCTCATTTCCATATTAATAGCACACCCGTGTGAAGAATTTAGGAAAACACATTTCTGGAAATCTCATTTTTGATTTAAAAATGTTCCAGTGTTGCAGTGAACAGCAGCACACTGACATATAGAGATGTCCTTTCCAGCAGGGAGCTTAGAGGAGGTGATGGCCACTTTGTGGTGGCTTCTTCCAGGTCAACAATGGGACCGTGAAGTGCTTTGTTCTCCATCAACTTGTTAGGGCTGCAACTGAACGTGTTCTTGCAGTTCCCTCCATGCTGTGGACAGAAGCAAAGCATCCTAATGGTCTGGGTAGATGGCTCCTCATACCTAAAGGTGGCTATGAAAAGCATCTGGAACCTCAGACACTTCCTTTTCTAGTTGGATGGTTCCATTCGCTTTCACTTTTCCTCTGATTTGGGACTGAGACCTATGTGTGGATAAGGAGTAGACAGCAATATGGATTCAGTTGAGTCCCAGTTTTCCACTGAAAACACCTTGTAGACTTACAGCGAGACCTCCATTCTCCTCCCCATGAAGATGTGCCATCCCCTTCTTCTGAGTCTGGCAGGTGGTGTGCACAGCCACAGGTGTCGTGGCAGACGGATCTAGTCCATGTCTTGGCTGCATCATGGCTCAGCTGTCTCTTTTTGGGCAAGGAGCTCACCTAGCACTGTCCATCCCCTGTCAGAGGAGGATACTAGTATTACTTGCATTGATCCACCACAAAAAGGTATAGTGAGGACTATTGAATAAATGATGCCTATGGAGCACTTAGCTCGTGCTTAGAATACCGTTAAGTGCCCAATAAATGTGGACTGTTGTTATTTTGTTTTCACTGTTTTAGATAATGTACCACACTCTTTAGCAGTCCTCCTGGCATCTGGTCAACTGTGGTGGGGAGAGGAGTTCCCAGCCTTTCCTGGTCCCTTCTGCAACCAGTTGCAGGCAGGAAGGAAATCTACGTGAAACAGAAGTGGTCTCTTTGTGTTTCCAGTTTTACATCTTTCTTATTCCTGTGAGGTTAGAAGGAGCCCTGTTTGGGGGACAAGGAGTTGTATGTTTTAGCCCCAACTCTGTCTCTTACCATTTAATGGGGCAAGTACTCAGTTTCTTAAAGCTCTAATGTGGAAATTTCTCTGAACTTGTTTCAAGTTTCTTGGATTCCTGAGTCAGTTGTAGTGGAAGATGGTTTATTCCTAGAAGGCATAAAGGGCACTAGAGGCAGGTTTTGCAGGGGAAGAAGTTGAGATCCAAAGTAAAATTAAGCAAACTTGCTTACATCCAGAACCCTGATCATCTGGATCAAAATAAATTGTTTTTCATGTGTCGCTACATCTCTCAAAAGACCAAGGTAGTCTGTTGGCTGAGATCAGGACACTCGCACTTTGGCAGATTCATGGTTGACTTGCTCAGCGTGTCCCCGCTTCTCTCAAAAGCACAAAGCAGTGAAAATGACCCTTTTTTTGTTTTTATACTTGGACGTAAAGAGGAGGAAGGGAGGATGGAGAGAGGAGCCCCTCTCTTCTCTCTGCTATTTGCACTCATTCTGTCCACATTGATTTCAGACCAATGCCCCTGTGTGTGGCTGCCTGAGGCCATCTCATGAGGCCATGTGGGATCCACTCAAGAGTTAACAGATAGCTGTTCCATGTGGTTTTCATTCGTGCCACCAGCTCACAGAGCCCTGTGTCTTTGAATGTTTGTCTGGGAAACACCATATGTGCGAACTAAGTTTATAAAGCAGTATGTTTAAGAATAAATTTCAAGATGCTATTTTTCAGCAACCTATGAATCACTTCAACTCATTTTCAAAATAAACTGTTTGCCAGGAGAATTTATTTTTGATGACCGGAGAAAGAATGAAAGTCATAATACATAGGGCTTTTCCCTCCTGATAGTCATGAGCTATGCTGCTAGGAGGGATAAGAAAGGGCAGCCAGAGAAATTATTAAATGCAAACTCATGCATAATAAAAATATATATCACACATGATGCAGTAGAGTCAGCTTCTAGTTTTCAGAGCTGGTTGGCATTTTGTCAAACAACTAGGACTTTATTTTTGTCTTTTATCAACAGTAGGGAGATGAATATTATAATTTTTAAAAAGGTTTTATAGAGTTGCTCTGTGCCTGGATTTTTCAAAGAGCCATTTCTCTCAATATCTGGTAATAAAAACCATGTCTGAATGATACTTCATTGGGATAAAGGATGAGAGAGAGGTTGGCAGCTGATAGGGAATGTGGTTGTCTGTTCTTGATGGGCGGGGGGAATCCATGTGTGAAGATGGAGATCGGCCATCCCTGCTGGTGCATCAGGGGTCCACTACTTTTTTTTGATCTTAGTTTGCTTCCTTTTCTGGTCTCTGATTGCTAGTTGAGTTGTGCCTCTCAGCTGTCTCAGCTCAGTCTTTTGCTTTTTTATATTTTTATCTAGAGAAGCTGGGCAAGCTAATGATGATGAAAGATAAGTGTAAAACGCCACCAGCACCACTTCATTAGGAGTGAAGCCAGTATTTAGGTCAGTCCCATGGATCAGACGCCTTTGCATCAATCTCCTCTCTTCTCTAGGGAGTATCCCAGACTGTGCAGGGAACTGTCTGGTGAAACGTCCCTGAAATGTGCACTGTGGATTGCTGGCTGCTTTAAGACAAATTGCAGCAGGATTAAGAAACCACAGGCAGGCTCCTGTTTACTGGCCACAACAATTATACAAATTGTGCCAGCTTTGCTTCTCTAGCACATTTTCTCTTAGCAGCTCCACACAGGGCCACATTTCCAAAATCAATCCTGATTGGGCCACCAGGGATCAAACTTCTCAAACCAACTTTAGCAAGTGCTCAGTATATAAACTCTGCATGAGACTTATGTGCTGAAGGCGTGCTATGAGATGGCATTGATATGCAGAAATGCAAGAAGAGGGAAGTATCAAATTTGGCTCAGAAGCAGGCAGTCCCCAGTCTGTGCGGAGTAGAATTCCATTGCTTCTGGCTTTATTTGCTGGCCAGAGTGTAAGACACATCTTGGTTCCTGCAAATCTGATTCCATGAACTGGAGAGTGGACAGCAACTCGGGTTTTTGGTTTGATTAAAGCCAGTACACATCCCTAGCCAGTGTGCAATGTGTATCAATATGTTTTAAGTGTAAACATTGAGACAACAGAGCTAAATTCTATGGTTGATGTTCAAATAACAATCGCAAATTATTATTATTATTGTCATCATCATTTGGCTTCCTGGGCCTTCAGGCTTTCTGCATGACAGGCCCTGGGAAGGAGAGGCCCTGGGGAACTTCCTGGATAGCAGTTCCAGTGAGTCTGGAGTTTGGAGGCTGGGTGATGCTCCAGTCAGGTGGTCCACACTGTTGCAGACACTGTTCTTCTGGACACCATGGTGTGGCAGAACATGACACGCATGCATGCCCATTCACTTTCACTTAGGTGTCGCATGATATCTGTAGAGATCTATTCTACGGCACCTGCCATTCAGGAAATGCAGAGTCCCCGTGTGCTCCCAAGAACAGATGCTGTCTTTCATCCAACTTTTCATTTCTCAATGGCTAAGCCCGTGCTTATTCTCACTGAGTTGTGGCAATAACACCAGCTTACAAGAAAGAAGTGCAGAATTATAGACCAGAATTGACTTTATGTCGAAATACAACCCCTATACGTAATTAGCAATTAAAAGCGTGCTCTAACAGTAGGTTCTAGGAGTTCAATGTAAACATGTGCTATAATAGCGCCATTTGCCTCCTGATACAACGTAATAGAAAGTACACATCTCCTATGAAGTGTTCTTTCCAAACAACAGGAATTTAACTAAACTTTAGATGGATGTAACTTTTACTTCACAGGCAAATCAGAGAACAGAGGAATAATTTCAGTTGTTCTGAAAGGAAGCAATCATACAAATCCAGACTGTGGTGGCATTCTGCCAGACAACTGCTGCAGTCTCTTAAATAAAAGACTTACTATAAATGACTTAGATATTGTTCTCAAAAACAGAGGATTGGGGATGAGGGAAATGTTTAAGATTTTGAAAACAAATGAGAGGCATAACTACCTAGGGTAGTATGTGTTCCTTCATGTTAGGACATAGTTTGGAAAAAAGAAAATCCACAGAATGATATTGGTAATAACTGGCCAAAATGAAGCCTGAACTCTGCACCAGGTGACTTTAAAGAATTACATATGAAAAAGCAGTGCTATGTCTAGGTAGTGAATGCTCGTTGTACCAGTGTTTCTATTTTTCTGTGTGTTTAAATTTTTTATCATATCTTTTTTAAAGAAGACAAAAATATCCATTTGTCAAGAAGACAAATGACATTAAAACATTCCATGAAGGAATCAAAATGGGGAGCGTGGAGGGGTTCTTGTGTTCATTCTCTCATTCTCTCTCTCTCTCTCTCTCTCTCTCTCTCAGAAAAGTACAGGCAGGACTGAAGGCAGTCAGGAAGAGAGAGGAAGAAGTACTTTATTTTATTTAGCAGTTCATTTTTGTTGTTCCCCTGGTGCTGGGTCTTGAACCTGGGTCCTTGGGATGTTTGTGGACTAGGTTTGGTGGTCTTATATTCTTGGTCACCAGGGCACGCCACTTTCTGTTATTTTTAAATAGCAGCTTTATTGAGATGCAATTCATATACTGTAAAGTTCACTCTTTTAAAATTTACAGTTCCGTTACTAATTCCAGAATACTTCTATCACCCCGGTTTAAAACTTTGTACCCATTAACAGTCACTCCTCACTCTCCCAACCCATCACTAATCACTACTTTGCTTTCCATTTTTTATGCAGTTGCTTATTCTGGACATTTTATATAAATGGGATGAATAATAGAATAGGTGTCTTTTTTTGTCTGATTTCTTTTATTAAGCTCATTTCAAAGTTCATTCATGTTGTAGCATGTATCAGAATTTCATTCACTTTTATGGATGAGTATTTGATTGTAAAGATGTACCACATTTTATGTTTATTAATTTATAGGCATTTGAACTATTTCCATTTTGTGTTGTTACAAATAATGTTTCTGTGAACGATCGTGGACAAGTTTTTGTGTGGACATTTTATTTTCTCTTTTGTTTATATTGTGTTGTGTGCTTTTAACATTTATAGAGCCACCAAACCCTTTCCCCAGGCAGCTAAAACATTTACGTTCCCATCAGCAATGTCTGAAGGGCTTGATCTGTCCATTATCCTCTCCAAAACTCAGAATTGTTAATCTTTTTCATTATAGCCATCCTAATGGGCAGTGGTGCCTCACTGTGGTTTTGATTTGCATTTCCCTAATGACTAATATGGCTTAGCATATTTTCATGTACTTGGTGACCATTTATACTTCTTTGGAGAAATGACTTTTCAACTTCTTTGCTTATTTTTAGATTGGGTTGTTATCTTCTTTGTGTTGTAAGGGAAATGCTGTATTATTTTTAAATAGAGGTTTCTGATGAACACCCTGGCATAGACATGGAATAGCACCACAGCGAGGCATGTGAAAATGGAGATGTATTATACTCATGGGTCATAGAAGATGGAGACATGACATACAACCAAAGGGGCACATGGAAGGAATGCCAAGGGGGTGGCTCAGCCAAGCAGACAGGGAGGCAGACAGTGAGGACACATGATCTGTATGGAACACATGAAGAAGGCACAAGGTTACGAACAGAATTGTGAGAGGGACCACCCTTACCACACAGGTGTACTCGCCTACCTGAGCATATGCCTGCTTGTGGGGATGTGAAGGCACTGGCTAATAGGAAATAGAAAATACATTGTTGAGTTATTGAGAGTTTTTTAAAATACATTCTAGATATAGATCTCATTAGATCTACGCTTCGCAAATATTTTCTCCCATTCTCTGGGTTGTCTTTTTCATGGTATCCTTTGAAGCACAACCATTTTAATATTTATAAAACCCATGTTATTTTTTCTTTGGTTATTCATGCTTTTGGTGTCATAGCTGAGAAATCAAGGTCACACGAATTTGCTCCTATGTCTTTTTTCCAAGAATTTTATTCTTTTAGTTTCTATAAGTAGACCTCTGATCCATTTTGACTTAATTTTTTATATGGTGTGAGGGAGACCCCAACTTCATTCTTTAGCTCATGGATAGACATACGTCCTAGTAGCGTGTGTTAAAAACACTGAAAGGTTTTGGCATCCTTGTTGAAAGTCAGCTGACCACTAATGAATGGGTTTATTTATGGATTCTCAATTTTATTCTGTTGGTCTGTACGTCTGTCCTCTGCCAGTGCCATAGAATCTTTGATTACTGTAGATGTATAGCTAATTGAAATTGGAAAGTGCATCTCCCAACCTTTTCCTTTATTTTTAAGATACTTTTGACTGCTCTGGGCCCCTGAATTTCCATGTTTATTTGGGGTTTATCATGGCAATTTCTCCCCCTCCCCGTCAAAAAAGAAGTCAGCTGGGATTTGATAGAGATCATTATTGTATCTGTAGATCACATTGGCATATTGACATTTATCAATATTGTCTTCCAATCCATGAACATGAGTTGTCTTTCTGCTTAATCCTTCTTTAGTGTTAGAGGCTTCTTTCTTTTAATTATATTTCATGATTTTCACAATATAATGTTAGCACACTTTTGCACAGTTTATTCCTAAGTATCCTTTTTTATTGATACGTAAGTAGCATTATTTCCTTAATTTTCTTTTCAGATTGCTCCTGTTAGTGCATAGAAATGCAATTAATTTTTATATATTGATTCTTTAATCTCATTGAACTTGTTTATTAGGTCTAATAGTGTTTTAATGGATTCCTTAGAATTTTCTATATGTGAAATCTTATCATCTGTGAATAGAGATAGTTTTACTTCTTCCTTTTCCAACTGGATGAATTTTATCTCTTTTTCATGCATAATTGAATCCTAATAGAGTCTCCTATTGGAAATGGCAAGAGTGGACATTCTTGTCTTTTTTTTAATATTAGGGGGAAAGCATCCTTTTTATTTTTTTAAACAGTAAGTTTGATGTTAACTATTATTTTGTTTTGTGTGTGTTTTTTTTTTAATAGATAGTCCCTTTTGCATTGAGGAAGTTCCCTATTATTTTTATTTTGTTGAACGTTTTTATCAGAAAAGAATGTTGGATTTTATCAAATGCCGTTCATTGATTGAGATGGTCATATGGATTTTCCCCTTCATTCTGCTAATATAGTATATTTAACTGGTTGGTTTTCATATGTTAAATCACCCTTATATATAAATCTCAGTTGATTCTGATGTATGATCATTTTAATATGATAGTAGATTCAGTATGATAATATTTTGTTAGGGATTTTTGTATTATTTATTCATAAAAATATTGTATAATTTTCCTGTGATGCCTTTGTCTGGTCTTGATAGTAGCTGCCATAATGGCCTTTTAGAATGAATTGGGAAGTTTGTGCCTCTTCTATTTTATGGAAGAGTTTTTGAAGAATTGGTGTTAATTCTTCCATAAATATTTAAACTAGAGCATAGTTCACCCATAAAGTCATCTGTGCCTGGACTTTTTATTTGTAGGGAGTTTTTTAAATTACTAATTCAGTCTAATCATTAAAGATACATACAATTTTTTTGAGCTTTCAATAGTTTATGCCATTCTAGGACATTGCCTCTTTCATCAAGATTATCTAATTGGTTTGTTTACCACTATAAATGTATTTTCTTATAATCCAGTACGGATTTAATTCCTCTTTAATTCCTTGTTTTTCCAAGAGTATTTTCTTTATTTTTCCCTGGCAGTCTAGTTAAACTTGCTGATATTGTTTGTGTTTACAAAAATTTAGCATTCGCTTTCATTGATTTTTCTCTATTGCTTTTTTCTGTTCTCTATTTCACTTATTTCTGATCTAGTCTATTTTATCCTTTCTGCTTATTTTGGGTTTAGTTTACCCTTCTTTTCTTATTTTTTATGTTGAAAAGTTGAGTTATTTGAGATCTGCCTTTTCATAGGCTCATTACATTATAAGCTTTAGCTAAGCAGGAGGAAGACTGCAGACATGAACGAAGTGCACACCTACAGCTAGTTCAGTAGTTGCTCAGTCACAGGGACACCTGGTGGCAACCTGTGATAATACTTCTATTCTAGAAAGGCCTCTGCAGTTATCCTATCCCTTTCCACTCCGTTTTCCAGGAACCCAAGACCCAGAGAGATTAAGTGACCTTTCCCCCATTCACACTGCAAGGAAAGAGTACTACTAGGATCTCTGTACATCTCTGTAAGTTTTGCCAACTTTTCTTACACATAAATGATCAGACTGTATCTATTGTCTCTTGACAACCATAATTGCCTTACCAGGAAACCTCTTTATTTCAGTCATAGACTGTAGATACCATAGAGTAATCTTACAAAGAATATTCTTCCAGTATTCAAAAGACCCCAAATAGGTTTTTCTTCCCTGAGATCTTCAATCAGACTCCTATAGAATATAATCATTGATGTCCCCAGATATAGGCCATCATATAGAGGATTTAGGGAGGGGGTTTATTTGGCAGGAAGACTTGTGTCTAGAGAGATTTTAATTAAAAGGGGTTAATTATATATGCTCCACTGGGACTTAAAACTGGTCCTGGAGTCACAGACAGGGCTGAGCCCCAAGGTGTAGAGTAAGTTGATGGGTTGATGGAGTCAGCCAGGCTAAGGGCTCTAGAAGCAGAAGTTACACTGGTCCTTCAGTGATACCAGGTGTCAAGGTGGTAAGAGAACTGAGATTGTTAACAAAGTTTCTCTTTTAGGACAGAATGCGGGACAGAAGAATGTAGAAGTTGAAAGGGACCTAGAAGTGAGGGCTAACAAAAGAGTGAGAGAAGATAGTAACTAGACTGAGGTGGGAGATATGAGGAGCAGGGACCAAGCCAGATGGACTCAAAGTGCTGTGGAAAATGACTTCACACTCCAGGAGCCAAAGGAGACTTAGGAAATGATCTGTCTTTGGTGGGAGTGGAGTGGGCCAGCTAGAAGCTGGTCCAGATGCAGGGTAGAGGAATGAACATTCACTGCTGATCTCAGTGCTTATCCAAACTGAGAGCTGGGTATGCTTCCTCCAGGTGCTTCCTCAGCACCAGGAGTCCTGCTGGTTGAGCAGTTGTCCTCTCTGATAGAGCCATGATCACAGAGTTCCTGTTTCCTCCTGCCCACTACTTGAAATTAGCAGCCACTTTTCCTACATGTCAGTTTGCACCCCAGAAAAAAAACAAGTTTAAATCTTAACTCCCCTCTCCTAGCCAGCAGAAGAGTTTGGGGGTCCAAGAAAAGTGGCAAAAGGAGACTCCCTAGGAGGAGCTGTTGAGTCTAATGCTAGAAACCATGTTTGACCTGAGTCATGAAGGGCTTCCCTGCATGAAATTGATCCCAGAAATGCCCTCTTTTCTCTACAGAGCAAATTCCTCGATGGTGGTGGTTCATTGACAGCGTCTCCGGTCTTGCACTGTGGCAGTGAGGAAACAGAGAGGTTGTTCAGGAGATACATGGTTGATTTTGACAAAAAGATCTAGAGCTCTGGGTCACAGAAGAAACTCCTGAAGACAGAGACCCTCAGTTTCTCCTTAGTCATAATTTTGTTCAGGGTCAGTCTCTCCCTCACAGATTTGCCCTCAGGTGACACTAACAAACCATCTCTGAGAAACAGAAGCCCACCTGTGTGTTTCAATGGAAATTTTCTTTTGCATCATGAAGGAGAATGATTGTGCCAATGTGAGTTGATAGTAGGATTGTTTTTAAGAAAATATTCCTGCTTCAATTTTTATTCTACCTATAGCAGTTATGAACACATTGGAACACTGCCAAGATATTAGCAGAGAGTAATTTATCATGTTGTCTTTAAGTATCCGCCATGAGTACCTCAGAGCACTGAGGGAATGGGACCTTTGATTTTGATTAAGGCAAGCACATGGGTGGGGAGGAGGTGGACAAGATGACTATTTGTGACCTGAAGAGAAGGCAAGTGTCCCTAAATAAAACTGCAGAGAGAGATGAAAGCTGTCATTTTACAATTTCTGTTTCTCCCAAAACAGAATATTTATATCCATGCTATTTCTACTTCAAGATACATTTAATTTCTGGCTAATTGAGCCAGATTACAAATCAAATAAACTTAATGTAAACAGAAACCCAGTTAGATTCAACCTTTCCACCTGAGTTACTCTGCTAATTAAATTCCTGATTTATCAGTCTCTCACTCTCTATCTCCCTCTTTCTCTCTCTCATTGAGTCAGATTGCCTGTGATCAGTTCACCTCATGACTTTCAAAGATGAAAATGAAATGATCAGATCAGGGGATCAGTCTCAGTCACAATTTCCTTTCTTAACTCCATCTGCTTCATGGCTGATACAGCGATACAACATGAGAAATACTCTTTTAACGAATGATAGACTCTGCATCATGTGTGGGAATATGAATTAATTTTTATAATACCCTTTCCATAGTACAAATAATCTTTATATATTATCTCATAGATCCTTACCTTAAAATAGACTCTATGAATTAGGTCAAACCAATGCTCTATTTTGTTGAAGTTCAGAGCTGTTAAAGGAAGCTCTTCAAGCTTAAAGAGTTAGCAAGAGGTAATGTTACAAAAATAGATCTGATGATCTTCTTATTTGAGATTCCATGGTTTAGGGGTTTTACTTTTCTTTTTAAGTACATCACACAGAAAAGACCTAATACTACTAGCATTAATGATAAATCTGAAAAGAATCTGATTTTTTAAGTAGTAATCTAAACCTAAGTAATGGATATAGAGAGCTGGTGTCATCTTCTTAAGTTTTACAGCATTCTGTTGATTCTGTCTCAGGGTATAAAGTGTGCATTTGGGGAACAAACTGTCTCTAATAGAAGGAAATTATATCCAAGTCCCCTTGTTGAGTCTCAGTCCCTTGGCCCCTGACTGGAGATGCTTGATTTGGTGTGCTACTTCCCATTCCATATGTGTAGACCACACAGTGAAAGTAGTCGGAGGCACATTGTTGTCAGCAGTATAATCCAGGTTTGATTAAACAAGGATATTGAGCTTATCCTGGATGATCTGGGTAGGGCACAGTGCTACCACAGTGTTCTTGTGCAAGGGAGATAGGAGTTGGACCAGAGGAGACTTTGATGTGAGGAAGAAGGTAGAGATTAAAATGACACACTTTGAAAATGGAGGGAGAGACCACCAACCAGGAAGCAAGTAGTTTCTAAAAAGTAGGAAAGGCAGGAATCAGATTTTTTAACTCTGAGTCTCTCTAGGAAGAAACTGTCATACTAACCTTGACCTTAGTGGAATGAAACTGACTGATATTGTGACCTTGAGAGCTAGATGAATAAATTTGTATTGTGAAGTCACTGAATTTGTGGTCATTTGTTACAACAGCAATGGGAAACTAATACCATGTTTTAAGAAAAGTTTATTGAGTGAAAAAAATAAATAAATTGCTATGAGGATATGAATGCATGCATGAATTCGAGGTCCTAAAAAAAAAAAAAAAATCCCAAAAACCCTCCTTTATAAAATTTTACTTCCTATGTCTAACCACATTAGTAGATATTACCATAATGAAAGACAGACTTGAATGTTCCTTAATATTTCTCTAGAGAACCAATTAAAATGTAAAAGTTCTAGATGTACCCTGCTGGAGTAGCGGTTGGGTCTGCAGCTTCTGGCAAGTCACTGTTCACATACATCCCTGGGCCCCAGGTTTATGTCCTGGGGCTGGAAGAACAACTAGGATGAACAACTAAATAAAATAAATAAAAAATGTTTCTTCCTATTCTCTCTTTCTCCTTGCCTACCTACTTGCCTTCATTCCTGTCTGAGCCTTTCCTTTTAAAAAAAAGTGTGAATTTTCTAGCTGGGGTTCTGGGAAGGTGGAGGATTAATCTCTCCACATCCATTGACTGCCACTGTAGATGGTCAAGACAGGAGAATTTAAGAGAAGGCAGAGCTCCATGGAGAATCTGAAGAGACAGGAGAACAGGTCTCTCTAAGAGGGAGGATGGTATCCTTAGTTAACTGTAAGACTGCCCAAGGCATATTCTGTTGGTCTAGCCTTGACCTGGGAACAAATAGACAAGAGTCATGAAAATTACACCTCACCTGCCCAAGAATTACTCCTTGAACTAGAAGGATTTTTGCAATCAATTATTTCTAAAAAGAAATTCTCATCATTTTTAGGGACTTAAGTTCAGAATAAAAGTATTTTTGTTCAATGTAAATCTTACTTTCCAGTGACTGGCATGCCTTCTTTTAACTTAAATTAGAAACTAAACTGAATAAAATCCTTGACTTTGGCATACCATTGTGAGTTAAAAGGACTTTTCAACTTCAGTACCAAAAAACACGAAGCAGTGACTCAAAAGGCTATTAGCATGGTTTTCCCACCACCTCTTGGGCAAAGGAAAGACTAAATTAATCAAAATGGTAATTGTACCACAAATCAATTACTATTTAAGGTTATTCCTACTAAACTAGACCATAAAAGTCTTCAGATCTTCTAAATCACAATTTTAACTATGGTCTTTTGCAAAAATAAGTCATCCCTTTTAGGACACACACACACACACAAACACATAATTATCATGGGCTATTAGCCAAGAAGTGATCATCTCCCTCATTTTCTCAAATAGTGTATGTCATTCACACAGAGCCAGAGCATAATTTGAGCAAAATTGAATGAGATTTTCCTCATCTTCAAATGAATTGGAGTGGGAGATAATAAGGCTTTCTATTTTTTCCAATCCAACAAGATCAGCTCTTAGCAAAAAAAAAAAAAAAAAAAAAAAGCCTCCCTAGTGTTTCAGATTTAAATATATTTAATGTAGTTTCCAAATTTTAACTACTTCTCTTTAAACTGTTCAGAAAGGTATTCTGAGATTTTTCAGATCTCCTAATCTAAGAAAAAGCAAATCCACTGTGGGGAAAAAGGCCTGCTCACCGCTTCCAGCAGCCATGAAGCAAAGCCATAAAAACATCCAGTGACCCGAACTTGCTGGAATGTTGCCAGCAGACAAAAAACTTCCTGAGCTTGAAAACCACTCCCCTAATTTACATCCCTCTCTTCCCATGCTTGCTCTAACCTATGTAAGTGTGCTCTAACTGGAAGTCTGTGCTTACCCTTTGTGGGGGAAGGACACCTGCTGAGCCCACACATAATAAATCTGCCTAAAATACTTCCAAAAAAGTGCCCACTTGGTTTATCCCAGAGAGCAGTAAAACACAAGTATCAGTAAAAACAGATATTATCTGACCCTCTTAAAAGTACCTCAGAGTTTCCAGTTCTCCATATTGGACCTGCATCTCTCTTTTAAAACAAAAAAATTTAAATGAAAATTCAATCAAAAACAATTTAATAGAACATCCTCTGAGGAGAGAGAGGTATTGAGTAAATTACTCTTTACACATAGATAAAATTATACACTGGATTGGAGTAATGTTTTGTTTGCTATTATGATCTATTTTTATCAGTACTAAGAAAAATCAAATTTTTTGAAAGAATAGACAAGAAAATTCTAAATTAAGTTGCATAAAAAATTGTTCACACATTTGATTTGTGTGTATGTGTGTATTGTTTTCATATTATCAATGAACTGCCAACAATTCTTTGATTACCTGTGCCGATTAAAAGACTGCTGTATAGTTTCAGGTGCAGCCCCTCTTTTCCTAACTCAGTAGAGTTTGCTCCTATGCCTCTTGGATTGCTCATTGCACAGATTTTGCTCAGTTCCCTGATTTTTGCTTCATTCTTGCCCATAAGTTCATGGCTACTGGCTTATCCTCACTGGAAAAGTTAACCAACCCTTATTTGTACTAATAAATTATAGAATGTCTGTTTATAACCTGGTGTTTCTTTTGACTGCTGATTTGCCTGCCTAAGGACAAAAAAATGACATCACAGATACTTCTTTAACAAATGGAAATGACAGCTCCCCCACCCGCACCCCCACTTAAGACCAGAGGTTTGATAAGGTAGCCTAAGGACAAAGGAATAACAATATGCTTTGAACAATCTATTTTACTAGAAAGTTCTAGAATGCTGTATTTTCAATAAAAATAATATAATATTAGACAGAAGTTCTTAGCTCTAAGCACTTAGGAAAAAATCCATTGTGTCTGATCTTCTCTTGATTGCTTCCACAAGGGACCTCTGACCACTGTGTGTGAATCACAGCGTATGTTGGCAGCCATCTGCATAGTAGCATGGAATAGAAAATTCAAGGGGAAGTAAGACACATTTGGAAGATTTTTGCACAGATTTTACATATTTCAGAGCAGATCATATCTCTGTAGATTCTGAGTATGTTGTAAAACTCAGATGTCTTGTCAATACATAGTTTTGAGAACTTGACTCCACTTTTCTGAGCTTCTTTGTCATTTTATCTTTCTGAATTGCTTATTTACAGATGAGCAATGGTAAGAAATTACTCTGAGCCACCTAAAACATGGCATTCATTTATTCAACAAATATTTATTGAGTACATACTTTGTTCCTGGTGCTTTGAAGGTAGTAGGAATATAACTTTGGTCAAGACAGATTTTACCTCTGTACTCATAGATAAAACCATGAAGTATTGTTCCTAATATTATTGGAACTACTGTAACTATTACTACTATAATATTAATAGATGTTCAAAGAAATTACTGATATTTGTATCATGATCAAGATCCTTTATGTTGGAACATAATCATTATTAAATTATCAGTGATTATATAATTTTGTATTATATTAATATTGCAATTATTAAATCAATAAATTCACATCAAATATTTCTGTTGACTATTTTGTAGATTGTGATGTAACATCTTACATGGTTAGCTCGAGCTTTTGGTTTCAGTTTGATTCACATTGCACATCTCAGCTTGACATCTCTATAAGTCATGACCAACAAGCAAAGCAAAATAATCTTAAAGAAATCAGATATCAGATCTGTACAAATGTATTCAGCTTCTATTTTTAATTTTCTTTTTTTAAACATTGCTTTGTAAGGAAAACAGTTGTCATTACACGTCTCTGATTCTAAGGTTTAAATGGTATTTTAAACCTATTTTTTCCCATAAATCCTACAGAGTTTATTTAGCATGAAATTTTATAACAGGTATGCTTTCCCAGGAACACAAATATGGTATTAGAGCATAATATAGCTTTGTTCGATGATTAATAAATTAAATGAATACAATTAATGAAAGTATCCCTTTACTTTTCAAAAGTTAGCATTTTGTCACTGAGCTTTTATGAAAGACCTACATCAGTGCTTGCTTGTATTAGCTCATAAAAAGTCAAAGAGAAGTTTTGCTGTTACAACAAAGGGCAAAAAGGAAGAGCAGGATTCATTATGTGTCTTTCAGCAGTTGTAATAGAAGCCACAAACTTGGAGGCCCTAAAACAAACCTGATAATCTCTTCTCTGGGAACAACCTTATATGGCTGAATTATCTCGTTTCTGATTTTACTATGTGTTAGTGTTATACAAGTTTTGTGTGATATTTGGCTTGCTTTGGTAGGTTATTCGGGTTTCTGGGAACAATCAAAAATTTTTTCATATAAAGTAACGGTAAATTGTTTCTTCACTCTGTGCCATTTCAGCTTGCCAAAGCTTTCATAGCAACATTCTACTTTCACATGGCAGGAGAAACCTATAATACAAAAGTATTCAGTATTACATTTTATATTCTTTATATAATAAGTTTATGAGAGTTCTATGAATAAAATATTATGAAATCTAGTGATAATGACCCAAAGAACAGAGATGAGGAACAAGTGGCAAAAATATTGATGAAGCAGAAGTGGTTTGGACCTAGTGAATGAATAATCCTTACAAAAATATGTTAAACATCTTCCCTGAATTTGTTAAAACTTCAGCAACAGTTGAGCTAGACCAGGCCTCAGCAATTTAATTTGGGGGATTAAAAAACGATGATGAAGTGGGAACAAAATATCTTCAGTTATTTTTCTGATAAAATAAAGTCCTTCATCTCTCCTTAATCAAGCTTGCTCTCCTTGACCATATTTTGACCATAGTTCATCTTGCCAGATGTTTTGCTTTGGAACTCTCTAACTCCTTTTTACCAACCAGCCTACATCTTGTTCCCAAGAGACACCTACTTGTTCATACTTCATGAAAACAGATCCCCTGAAGGTGCTCCTGGGAGGCTCTCAGGAGGAGTGAGAGAATCAACAGTGCTGGTGGAACTGAAGAGAGCTTGCTGGAGAGGATCCCCAAAGTTTACAAGATTTGGGATCATGTCCCCTGGGTCCTGTCAATAACCTTGCTGTGCATCTCCGTTTTATGCATAAATGAAGCAAAAATGCCGCCTTCCTAAAGCTAAAGTGACAGGGATAAAAGAGATGGTGTCATTACTTAACTCTGTAGCTTGAATGCAAGGTTTTCTATCTTCTCTGCCTCAGAATATCAGGATCACAGTTTTGCAGGAAGCCTGTGGGTGTCATTAGCATTTCAGCAATTTGCACTATCACCTGAGTTTAGGTATATGGAGAATTTATCTCTGGACCAAGTTGTAAAAGAATGCTTATGTTTCAATCCTGTGTAAGCATTTAGCAACTGATTTGGTCAAATCAGACAACATGAAAATTGAATGAAAACTTGCTGAAAATGCACTTCACAAATTAGCTGAACTGGGTGAATTGGCAGCAGAAATTTGGTGACCTGGTGTCTACAAATTCATCAGAATGAAACTTAATAGTTAAATAATCAGAAAATACAAAACTTAAGAGGATAAAACAAGACTTCATTTATTATTTCTTACAATGGACTTTATTTAAAATTCCTTAGTTCTGTGCTAGTGAAGAGGTCATCAAAAGGGTGAGAAAAGGAGAAAAACAGTAGCTATAGTTCTGACATAATTGAAGTGTTCACTTAAGTATTCCAGTTTCTGTGGTGATGACAGCCAACAGTTCATTAGCTAATAATAAACTGTGTGAAAACTATCTGAATTAACAGTATACCTTGAGAAACCCAGGCTTATGTGATAGTTACAAATGTGGTTAAGTTCTCCATCTGTTGTAGTTTTAATCAAACCTCCAAGAGTATAGGCATTTTTCAAGCAACTAGAGTGGAAAACAATTTACTTGCATACTAAACCTGTGGTATGCAATTTGAATCTGTGCTTCAGAAAGTAGCTTATATCTTGATAATACATTAGAGTTTTTATTAGGAACACCAATTACCAAAGTATATAGCAGTATGCAAACATCAGTGAGCAAACATCAGTGTGCATTAGATGGACCTGAAAGACTGGGTCCCACTTTGGAGTTTCTGATGGAGCAAGGCTAGGCTGAGATCCAAGCATTTGTATTTCTAACATCTTGTCAGATGATGTTGAAACTGTTGATAGCAGGACCTTACTTTGAGAACCATGTCTACATAGAAAAGAAACTGTTGACGGGGTGTTAAGAACCTCCTTTCAGAGTTGATGGACATGGAATCCCTTCAGATTAGCTTTGAGTGTGACCGAGATCAAGTTGTTTGGTTTTAGTAGGGTTTATTTGATGACTTTTTACAACTTTATATTTGAATTCTTGTGTGGAATCACTGGTAAACAGAGTACTCTGTCTAATAGTGCTGGTTAATGATATTTTATCAAGTCTCAAAACTGCAGTATGACAGAAAATGTTTTCCAATAGAATGCTTGAAGAAGAAAAAAATTATCATTATCAATCAGTTGTTTCATAATCATCAAACAATCAACTTCAGAATGAATAGACTATGTCTTGGGAAATAGCACTTACTGTCCAGTCAGGGCAGACTGCCATGTTCCATAACTTAAGCTTGCCTGACCCTTAGATGTCTACACAGTCTGTGATCTTTTCCTCTGATTCACTTGAGCTGCTTTGATTCAAGAATATTTGCTCCAGGGACTTTAAGAGACTATGATTATTTTATTGATTGCATTATTTTATTTATTTATTTATTTAGTTAATCTTATTTTTTATTGCAGTTACTAAATGATAGTGCTCAGGTGAGACATTTGAGCTTCTTGAATGTTGTTTTTTATTATACATTAAAAATTACATCTTTACATACATATGTAACTTTAAATTAAAAATTACATGTTTATGTAAATTTTAATAAATTAAAATATTTAATTATAAATACATAACACAAAATGTACCATTTTTCAGCACTTTAAGTGTATAATTCAGTGATGTGAAGTACAACATAATCCATCTCCAGAATTTTTTCTCTTCCCAAACAAACCATTAATTAATAGTTCCCTTTTCAGTCCCCTATACAACCCTTGGCAATCATCATTCTACTTTTTGTCTCTGTGAATTTCACTAATCCAGATATCTCACATGAGTGGAATCATAAAATATTTGTCTTTTGGTGACTTCCTTAGCTCATTTAGAATTATGTCCTCAAGATTCATCCATGTTGCAATGTGTCAGAATTTCTTTCCTTTTTAAAGCTAAATATTCATTTTACTTTTCTATATTTTGTTTATTCGTTTGCCAATGGACATTTATGTTGCTTCTACCTTCTGGCTATTGTACATAATGCTACAATGAACATGGTTGTACAATTATCTGTTCAAGTTCTTTGAATAAACGTTTCATTTGGGTATAGTTAACCATTGATTCATGATTCTGGAATATAAAAACAGAATAATTTTGAAGTAATTTCAGTCTTCTTATCTAAAAGCAGCATGCAATATTACTTTATTAACATATAGCCATTGAATATTCTATACCTGTCTCAGACTAATTCCACACTAATGAATGGTCTTACCTGGAAAATAAAGATGCAGATTTCCTTGTGTGATGTCATGTGGGAATCCTTCTATAAAACCACTTTGGATATTTTTTTTATCCTTTTAATTTTCAGTTGACCAGAGAGAGAAAGGAGAATGGTGACCAGCTTCTTTCTTTGGATGTCAGTACAGAAATATTTGAAGTACGTACCTGGCCATTCTGTGCTAATTCTTCCCCATTGCTTCTTTGGGCATTATTCTAGAATAGTCAAACACTTATTTTGGATTAAAATATGCTATGAAACCACAATATTTTGACTAAAGGGAAACATTCATTAGTTTGTTGATAAATAAGAAATAATTTCCCTGACTTTGTGACTATAATTCAGTCCAATGCAAAAGTTCTCTCATTTAAAAAATTATTTCGTCTCACATATGAAAAAGGATACTCCAAATATTACATAATGTGCTACATTTGGAAGAAGATTATATGAGCAATGTATAACAAATTGGAACACATTTATGAAGCCATTAAGGATAACATAAAGAATATAGATTTTCAATAAAGTAGAACCAATTACCTTTCAATTTTAACTAACACATTCTGTGTAAGATGACAACTGCTTCATAATAAAATAAGAAAAATTCCTTGTCACCTAAAGGTATCAATATAATTTATAACTTTTACGATTTTTTAATCATTAACAAATTGATTTTTTGCTTCGAAAGGTATCTGACTCCATTAGGGAAAGGCAACATAAAAGAATGGGTATTTCAGAGGTGAAGATAGAGGGAATAGAGAACTTATTCAAAGAAATAATAGTTTAAACTTCTCAAATGTAGGAAAAGAACTGAATATACAAGATAATGAAGCCAACAGAGCTCTTAGTTATCTGAATGTAAGGGGTACCTACACCAATACATAAATTGTGAAACTATCAGAATTCCAAAACAAAGAAAGAGTATTAAAAGTGGCTAGGGAAAAAATCAAGTTACATTTGAAGGTACTTTCATTAGGCTAGCATCAGACTTCTTTGCACAAATTTTACAGGCCAGAGAGAGTGGAATAATATAGTCAAAATACTTCAAAACTACCAATCAAGAAAACTATTTCCTGCAAATCTCTTTTTTGTATATGAGGGAGAAATAAAGACTTTCCCTGACAAACAAAAGCTGAAGGAATTTGGTATAATGAAAACTTTACAAGAAATGTTAAAAGATGTTCTTCTATTCACATAAAAATAATTAAGTTCACAAAAAAATAAGTCAATAAATAGATGAAACCAAAAGCCAAAAGTCAAAATGGCAGTAGCAAACCCACATATATCAATAACCACCATAAACACAAATGAACTGAATTCAAAAATTAAAAGGCACAGAGTGAATGGATGGATTATTTCAAAAACCAAATTGTATGCTATTTATAAGAGACTCACTTTGTAGAGACAAACATAGCTTATAGTGAAGCAATGGACAATAGTATTCCAAGTCAATGGGGAATTTATGAAGTCAGAAAACAATCAGATGAAATAGATTTCTAGTCAAACAAAAAAGGAAACCAATGACAAAGATGGTCACTATATAATGATAAAAAGATGAATACAATAGGAAGGCATCACACATTATCAATACAATGTACCCAACTTACAAGCACCCAGATATATAAAGCAAATATTAGCAAATCCAAAAGAAGACATAACAGAAACATAATAATAGTAAGGAAATTTTATACCCAATTCATAGCAATGGACAGATCATTCAGACAGAAAATCAACAGGGAAATAATGGTCTTAAATGGCAAATTTGATGAGAAAAACTTAATAGATTTTATAGAGTAATTCACACCAAGAAATAGACACATTCCTCTCAAGTATTCATGAAACATTCTCAAGGATAGGCCATATTTTGAAACACAAAACAAACCTCAATAAGTTTATAATAAATTCAGATTACAATGGTGTAAAATAAAAAATCAACCAAAAATTGCACAGAGAGGGAACACTGCAAAGGAATGGAGGACAACAATTTGTTGCTGAATAACTATGCTTCTCAAACTTTTCCAAAAAATTGAATGAGACAAACATCAAAACATTTTTATGATGCCAACATTACTTTGATCCCAACACCAGATAAAGGACATCACCAGAAAACAAAATTTCAGATCAATATTTCTGATGAATATTCATGAAAAAATCCTTAACAATACAAGCGCACCAAAATCAACAAATCGTTAAAAAAAATTCATACACCACAATCAAGTAAGATTTATTTAGGAATGCAAAGGTGGTTCAACATGCATAAATTGATAAATGTGATACACCATATCAACCAAAGGAAGAACAAAAATTATAAGACCATTTCAATAGGTATGTAAAAAGCATTTGATAAGGTTCAAATGCTTTTTATATTAAAATCCCTGTAACAGGTATAAATGAAATGTCCCTCAAAATCATAAAGGCTGTATATGACAAATCCATAACCAACTAATAGGGAAAAACTGAAAACTCTTCCTCTGAGATCAGGAAAAAGGAAAGGATGTGCAATCTCTCCCTTATTATTCAAATTAGTATTGGAACCCTTGTACAGTGCAATTAAATAAGAAAAGGTCATAAAAGGTATGCAAAGTAAAAAGGAAGAGGTTAAACTATCACCATTTGTGTATGCCATGATAATAAACATAAAGAACTCCAAACACTTCAGTAAAAAGCTGCTAGAAGCAATGAATACAGTAAAGTGGTAGGATACAAAATTAATACACAAAAGTCCATTGCATTTATATATACATATAATCAACTACCTGAATAAGAATTCAGGAAAACAATCCCATTTACAACGGCATTAAAAAGAGTGAATTATCTTGGAATAAATTTACCAAAGAAGTGGAAGAACATACTCTGAAAATTATAAAACATTATTAAGAGAAACAGTGAGTTGAATGTAAGACAGATATTCCATACTCATAGACTGGAAATAATTAACATTGCTAAAATGGTCATATTACCTGAAGCAATATATAGAGTTAGTGCAATTCCTATTAAAATCCCAAATACTTTCTTCCCATAAATAGAACAAAAATCATAAAATTTATTTGGAACTACAAAAGTCCCAAATAGCAAAAACAATCCTGAGAAAAGAGAACAAAAACGGAGGTGTCAGATTGCCTGACTTCAAACTATATTACAAAGTAATAGTAATCAAATCAGCATGGTACTGGAATAAAAACAAATATATGAATCACTAAAACAAAGGGCTTTGAAATAAACCCAGACATATGAGCAACTATGACAAAGGAGCAAATAGCATATAATGGAGCAAGTATAGTCTTTTCAATAAACAGCTTTGGAAATACTGGAGAGCCACATGTAAAAGGTAGAAACTAGGCCACTACCTAACACCATATTCAAAAATTAATTTAAAATTAATTGAAGATTTGGATGCAAACCTGAAACCATAAAATATATAGACAAAAACAAGCAAAACACTCCTTAATATTGAGTCTTTGTGAACCAAGAGATATCTATGGGAACTCAACTCCAATGTCAAGGGAAATAAAATCCAAAATAACCCAATGGGACTATATCATACTATAATGCTTCTGCATCGTAAAGGAATGGTGGACCTAGTGAGAATAATGCTTAGTAAGATAAGTGCAGACATTGCATGATCTTACTCACATGTAGTATTTAGAGAAACCAAGCAATCAAGTGAAGTAAATCAAACTTATTTTCTGAATTTTTTATTCTAGTCATCCTAATGCGTGCCATGTATTATCTCATTGTCATTTTAATTTGCATTTCCTTCACAATAAATGAGTTAATCATCTTTTCACATCTCACTGGCCATTAGTATACATTTATTACAGAAATGTGGATTTTGATCCTTTGCCTATTTTTAAAATTGCATTGTGTTTTTATTCTTGATTTGCAGAAGTCCTTTAAATATTCTAGATAAAAGTCCCTTATTAGATATATGGCAATTTTCCCTATTATATACATTTTTTTACTTTCTCAATCAAGTCTTTGAAACAAAATTTCGTGATTTTAATGAAATCCAATTTATTTTTTTCTCTTCTTCCTCACATATACGGTGCCGGGTCTAGGAATACTTTGCCAAATCCAAAATCATAAAGTTTTGCCCTTTTTATATAAATTTTATAGTTTTATTAAGATTTAGCTTAAACACAGATCTATTTTGAATTCATTTTAGTATGTGGTGTGAGGAAAATTTCCGATTTCATTATTTTGTCTGCGGCTCTCAATAATTCAGCACCATTGTTGAGAAGACTACTTCCCTGTTGAATGTTTTAGAAACCTTGTGGAAAATTAGTTGTCTCTAGATGTATGGGTTTATTTCACTAGTCTCAAGCTATTTCATTGATTCATATGTCGACTTGTGCTAGAATCACAATGCTTTGATTGTCACTGTATTCTGGTAAGTTTTAACATTGGGGAGTCTGAGTCTTCCCTTTTTTCAGAATTGTTTTGGATATTCTGTGTCTTTTGCAGTTCTATATTAGTTTTTAAACCAGCTTATAAATTTCTACAAATAAATTCACTGGCATACTTGTAGGGGTTCTGTAGATCAGACTGGGAACAGTGACATCTTAACAATATTAAATCACCTGATCTGTGATATAGGGGTGGCAGGGTTTGGGGGGGTATTTTTTATTGTAATAATTATTCTACACATTAAAATAATTCATAACTATAGGTTCCCCATTTCTTAGATATATTTTAACACACCATTCCCTCCACCATATCACCAAGTGTTCTTCCCCATGGTCCAGTGGGTTCCACCACCATTTGCCCCTGCCCATCCCATTTCCTTTTGGTAACCTAGTTCTGTTACAACTGTTTCAGGGTTGGATATATTTTATCTGTTCCTTTGTTTTGTCTATTCATATTCCACTATGATGAAGGGCATCTGATATCTTTCTTCTTTTGACTTGTTTCACTTAGAATAATCCCCTCCAGTTTGATCCATGGTGAATCAAATGACAGGGTTTCATCTCTTCTAAGAGCTGTATAGTATTCCATTTTATATATGTACCACATCTTTTTATCCATTCATCTGATGTTGGGCATTTAGGTAATTTCCAGTTCTTAGCTATTGCGAGGAGGGCTGCAATGAACATGGGAATGTATACATCTCTGGAGAGGGATGCTTTTGTATCTTTTGAGTAGATGCCCAGAAGTGGAATGATGGGATCATATGGGATTTCCATCTTCAGTTTTTGAGGAATCATTAAACTATTCTACACAAGGTTGTACCAATTTGCACTCCCACCAACAGTGCAAAAGTGTTCCCTTTTGTCCACATCCTTGCCAGCATTTGTTGTTTCCAGACTTTTGGATAATAGCCTGTTTTTTAGTGTAAGGCGACATCTCATGTTTTAATTTAAATTTCCCTGATAGCCAGCAAGTAGAAACATAATTTCATGTGCTGATTGGCCATCCGTATATCCTCTTCAGAAAAATGTCTCTCCAATTCTTCCTCCCATTTTTTGGTTTGATTGCCTGTTCTTCTGTTGTTGAGTTTTATGAGTTCTTTATATATTTTAGATATTAAGCCTTTGTTGGAAATATCGAACGAAAATATCCTCTCCCAGTTAGCAGTTTTCTTTTTTGTTTTTGGTGATGTTTCCTTTTGTTGTGAAGAAGTTCCTTAGTTTGATGTAGTCTCAGTTGTTTATTTTTCTTTTTGTTTCTCTTGATGGTGGAGTCCCCAAAGGATTCTCTATGACTGAAGTCATGGAACATCTTTCCTATGTTGTCTTCTAAGAGGTTTATGGTTTCGGGTCTTATGTCCAAGTCTCTAATCCATTTTGAGTTAATTTTTATGAATGGTGTTAGAGAGTGGTCTAGATTCATGATTTTGCATGTGGCTGTCCAGTTTCCCAGCATCATTTGTTGAAGAGACTTTCCTTTTGCCATTGAATACTTTTGGCTTCTTTGTCATAGATGACCTGACTGTATGTGAGTGGGTCAGTTTCTGGTGATTCAGTTGAATTCCACTGATCTGTGTCTCTGTTATTATTCAAGTGGCATACTGTTTTGAACATTATTGTTTGTAATATAGTTCAAAGTCTGAAAGTGTAATCCCTCCAGATTTGTTCTTTTTCTTATGATTGCTTTGGTTATCCAGGGTCTTTTGTTGTTTCACACAAATTTTAAGATTTTTTGTCCTATTTCCTGGAAATAAACTCGTGGGATTTTAATGGGGATAGCATTAAATATATATATATATATATATATATATATATATATATATATATATATATATTGCTTCGGGTAAGAAGGCCATTTTAGTGATATTTATTCTCCCCATACACAAGCAGGGAATGTCTTTCCATTTCTTTGTGTCCTCCTCTATTTCTTCTAAGGATGGTAGTTTTTGATGTATAGCTCTTTTACTTCCTTTGTTAAGTATATGCCCCAGTATTTCATTCAACTTGTATTTTAAATGGTGTGATTTTCTTGATTTCATTTTCTTCTAGCATGTTGTTTGAGTATAAAAATGCAAAAGATTTATGTGCATTTATTTTGTAACCTGCTACTTTATTGTATTCATTGATGAGTTTTAAAAGTTTTTTGATAGAGTTTTTGGGTTTTTCAATATATATAATCATGTCATCTGCAAATAATGAGAGTTTTCCTTCCTCCTTTCCAATTTGGATTTTTTTTTTTCCTTTTCTTGCCTAGTTGATATGATCATGTGGTTTTTCTCTTTGCTCTTTTTGATATGGTGTATGGTATTAATAGATTTACTTATGTTGAACCACCCTTGTATCCCTGGCATGAATCCCACTGGGTCATGATGGATGATCTTATTGATGCATTGTTGAATTCGATTTGCTAATATTTTGTTGAGAATTTTTGCATCTATGTTCATTAGAGATATTTTTCTGTAATTTTCTTTCTTGGTGACATCTCTGTCAGCCTTTGGTGTCAGTATAATGTTAGCCTCACAAAGTATTTTTGAGAATTCTCTGTTCCTCAATATTTTGGAAGAGCTTGGAAAGCATAGGTGTTAATTAGTCTCTGAAGGTTTTGTAGAACTCATTGGAGAAGCCATTTGCTCCTGGGCTTTTATTTTTTGGGAGGCCCTTGATTACTTCTTCAATTTCTTTGCTTGTGATTATTCTGTTCAGGTTTTCCAATTCTTTCAGGTTCACTCTTGGTAGACTATAATTTACTAGAAATCTGTCCATGTCCTCAAGGTTGTACGTTTTGGTGGTGTAGAGCTGTTCATAGTAGTTCCTTATAATGTTTTGAGTTTCTGTAGTGTCTGTTATAACTTCTTCCTGTTCATATATGATTCTAATTATGAGAGTATTTTTCCTTTTTTTCTTTGTGAGTCTAGCCAATTTCTTTTCCATTTTCTTTATTTTTTCAAAGAAACAACTTTTGGCTTCATTGATCTTCTGGATTGTGCTTTGATTTGCTATTTTGTTTATTTCTGCTCAAATTTTGATTATTTACTTTCTTCTGCTGATTTTTGGTTTTAACTGTTCTTCTTTCTTCAGATGTTGTAAATATAGAGTTAAGTTGTTTATTTGCGATTTTTCTTGTTTCTTGAGATAGGCCTGGATTGCAATGAACTTTCCCCTTAGTGCTGCTTTGCTGCATCCCCCTAGATTCTGGTAGCTGAATCCTCATTCTCATTAGTCTCTAAGTATTTTTTAAGTTCCTCTTTTACCCAAGAGTCCTTCAGGAGCAAATTGCTGAGTTTCCAATTGCTTTGGGGTCTTCCTGCTTTCCTTTTGCAGCTGATTTCTAGTTTTAGTCCATTGTGGTCAGAGAAGATGCTTGGTATGACTTCAATCTTTATAAATTTGTTGAGAGACATTTTTTGTCCCAGCATATGATTTATTCTTGAGAATGTTCCATGAACCCTTGAGAAGAAAGTGAAATCTGTAGTCATTGGGTGAAGTGATCAGTATTTGTCTATTGGATCTGTGTGTTCTAGATGGTCATTGATAGTGGCTATTTTCCTATTAATTTTCTACCTGGTTGATCTTTCTAGTGTGTAAGTGAGGTGCTGAAGTCCCCCACTAATATTGTGCTGCTGTCAATGTGTTTCTTCAAATCTAATAATACTTGCTTGATATATTTAAATGTGCCTTCATTTGGTGTATAGATGTCAATAAATGTTATGTCTTCCTGCTGGATTGATCCTTTAATCATTATATCGTATCCATCTCTGTCTTTTATGATGCTATTTAGATGGAAGTCTGTTTTATCTTATTTGAGTATGGTTGTTCCTGTTCTTTTGTGGTTGTGATTCAACTGTAGGATTGTCTTCCAGCCATTGACTTTGAGCCTTTGTCTTTGGGAAGAAGTTGGGTTTCCTGAATGCAACAGAAGTTGGGGTTATGCTTTTCAATCCATTCAGCCACTCTGGGATGTTTGACTGGGGAGTTCAGTACATTAACATTTAGGGCGATTATTGAGATATAACAGTTTAGTGTCATTTTATAATTTGTCTTCTGTATGTTGCTCCAGAGGATAATTTTGTTCTCTTTCTCTTTTTAGGTTGGATGAGTGCATTTATGTTTTGATCTATTTAACCTTTTTTTCTTCTTTGCTTTCTCCCTGGGGATGTACTTTGAGGTTACCCTGGTTTTAGCATTCATTATTTTACGTTTTCTAGATAATTTTATTTGAAAGCATATTAGTCTTCTACTCATTCTCACTATACACATTTTTGTTCTCTTTTCCTCCCCATTTTTAATAGTTGCAGGCTTACTGCTTTTCTGTGTGGTTTTTTTATGTTTTATAGAGCATCCTTTAATGTTTTGGAAAATCTGGCTTTGTGGTGATGAACTCCTTTAACTTTTGCCTATTAAATTTTTTTTTATCATTCTTTCATTTCCGAATGGTAATCTCACCAGATATAGTGTCTTAGGTTGAAAATCCTTTTCTTTCAGCACTTTGAATATATTATGCCATCTCCTTCTGGTCTGTAGAGTTTCATTTGAGAAATCTGCTGACAATCTTATGGGGGCTCCTGTGTATGTGACACGTTTTTCTCTGGCTGCTTTTAATAGTTTTTCTTTATCTTGTATTTTTTGACTTTTTTGTTATGACGTGTCTAAGTCTATTTCTGTTTGGGTTTTTTTTAATTGGAAACTCTTTGAGCTTCCTATTTCTGGAGGCTTGCTTCATTCTTCAGATTGGGGAAGTTCTCATTTGTTATTTCTTTAAACATGGTTTCTGTCCCCTTTTCTCTCTCTTTCTCTGGGACCCCCATGATGTTACTGTTGTTCCTTTTGATGTTTTCCCACAGGTCTTGAATGCTGTCTTTGATTCTTTTATTTTTTTATCTCTTTGCTTGTTTGCTTGATTGAGTTCCTCTATCCTAGCTTCCAGATAACTTATTCTATTGGAAGCCTCATCCATCCTATTGTTGAGTCCCTCTATTGAGTTCTTTAATTCAACCATCATGTCTCTTAACTGTATGATGACTAGTTTTAATTTTTCTCTGTGCTTCCTGACATTCTCATTTCCTGACTCTACTGATTTCTGTTAGCCTAAATTCCTCTTTGGTAAATCACATACATCTGCTGTATTTATATTTTCCCCCAGGTTTTGATTGGATCCATCATTTCACATATATTTCTCTGTGCCTTTGCTCTATTCGGCATTACTGAGGGTTTAGGTTCCCTGGCATTGCGTAGGTTTGATTTGCCCAGGATTGGCAATCAGGCTGCTGTTTTGCCTCTACCCTCGTGACACTACCGGATAGCGCTGATGTTTGGGACCACCTTCTCACTCTAATCTTGGGATGGGATTTCCGGTGGGTGTGATGTCTGGTGGGCAATATGCGGTGGGTGGGATTTACGCTTGATGGACCCCAAGCTAGTGTAAAATGGTTGTGGGTTGGACTTGAGCTTAGAATTGCTTTGGCTGATTTCTGGTTATGGCTGCGTCCAGTGTGATTTCACTGCATGGGCTCCAGCTTCACCGCCAGTGCACTGGCTCTCCTTTCATCCTATCTAAATTTGGCCCTACGTGCCTCTGTGTCTCAGCCCCACTGGGCCTGTCTCTTGCTATCTCTGACAGGTCCTGAAATCCCTAGCCTCTGCCCCACCGTGATTCTGGAGACTCCCAATCTCCATCCCAAATCCAAATATGCAGCTTGGCTGAGAACTTCATCGGGAACCTTCACCCACTGTTAGTCATCAGCTGATTTGTCTGCAGCTGACATGCCAGTCCTTTCTTGATATTTGTCTCAGGAAAATAGGTGATTTTTTTTTTTTTCTGTCTGTAGAAAGCGACCCGAAAGTGTGTCCTTTCAAGTCACCATCTGGAAGTCAATCCCAGGCTTTTTTTAAAAACATCTATTTAGAGCTTCTTCAATTTTTTTAGCAATATTTTATTATTTTTAGTATATAATTTTGAACTTTTGTTAAATTCATTCCTAAGTATTATTTTGTCCTATCATAAAAATAAGTTATTTTCTTAATTTTAGAGTATTTATTTTAAGTGTGTAGCACTACAGTTTTTATATTGCTCTTATATCCTGTAGTTTTGCTGAACTATTTATTAACTCGAACCACCTTTTTAGTATATTATTTTGAATTTTCTATACACTAGGTCATGTTATCTGAGAGGAAAGATTGTTTTACTTTTCCTTTCTAATCTGTATGCCTTCTATTTATTGCCTAATTTCCCTTGCTAAAATGTTAAATAGAAGTAGTGGAGGATGTCCTTGCTTTGACTAATAATAGTTTACTATCCTTTCTTTTACCATTAAGTTTTATGTCAGCTATGAGGTTTTGTAGATAGCCTTTATCAGACCTAGAATGTGCCTTTCTACTTCTAGTTTCTTTAGTGTCTTTTACAAAAGAGAGTTAGATTTTATCAAATGTATTTTGATGTCTGTTGAGATGGTCAGGTGAATTTGTTTTTATTCTGTTGTGATATCTTACATTGATTGATATTTAGATTTTGAACCAAACTTGCATTCCTGAGAGAAATCCCATTTGTTCATAATATATAATTTTTTGTATAGGTTGCTGCATTCAGTTTGCTAGTATTTTATTTAGGATTTTTGCATCCATATTTGTAACATATTTTGGTCTGTAGTTTTCTTGTATTGTCTTTTCTGGTTATACTATCAGGGTAATATTAGTCTCATGAAATAAGTTAGATATTTCATCTTATGTTTTTTGAAGAGTCTGAAAAATTATTTTTAACTGCCCTTTAAATGTTCTATGGATGTATAGTTTTCTTATTACTAATTCAATTACTTCACTTACTGTAAATCCATTCAGATTTCTATTTCTACTTAAATTTGTGTGTTTTTTCCCCTAGGGGTTTATCTATTTCATTAATCTAACTTGCTGGCATATAATTAATTATAATATTCCCTTATTGTCCTTTTTTTAATAAGGTTGGTGGATATGACATTCTTTCATTTCTTAGTCTAGTAATGTGAATTTTCTCTCTATATTTTTCTTTGTCAGTCTAGTCCAAGTTTACATATTTGATATCCTCAAGAAACAGCTCTTGATTTCATTCAATTCCTATATTGTATTTCTATTCTTTATTTTATTAATTTCCACCTTAACTTTTATTATGTCCTTCCTTCTGCTTGCTCTGGGTTTAGTTCGTACTTTTTTGAGGTCTTAATGTTTAAGGTTAGATTATTTAAATAAGATTTTATTTTTAACAGAAATTTACAGCTATAAATTTTCCCCTAAGTATGCTTTAACTGCATCCCAGATGTTTTAGAATATTGTGTTTCATTCTCATTTATCTCAAAATATTTTCTGATTTCTATTTTTTTCTTAGATTATTATATAGGAATGTATTTTTAATATTCACAAATTTGTTAGTGCTCCCAATTTTTTTCTGCTATCGTTTTATAATTCTATTCCATTTTTGTCAAGATAATATTAACTTATATAATTTATTTTCAAATTATAAGAGAAGAAATAATTTCTTACTTTTAAATTTGTTGATGTTTGTATTATGGTTTACCATATGATCTATTGTAAAAAATGTTCTATGTGCACTTTAGAGAAATATAGATTCTCTTGTTTTGGACTATTATATGGTTGCTTATTTGGACTAGTCAAATTGTGTTTTTCAATATTTCTTATCTATCACCTAAATCATTTATTTTATCTATTATTGGAAGTGTGGTATTGAAAGTGGCAAGTCATTTTCTTTTTGCTCTTTCCAAGATTTTCTCTGTGATTTGACCACTTTTTTGTGGTGTGTCCATCCATCTCTTTATGTTTAACAAACTTGGATTCTATTCAATTTATTGGATGTGTGGTTTCTTGTTTTTCAATACATTTAGGAAATTTTAATAATTATTTCTTTGAGTATTCTTTCTGAGCCTTTCTCCATTTCATTTCTTCTTCAAATATTGCTCTGTTGTTGCTTTGCTTAATGGTGTCCCACATTTCTCTGAGGTTTTGTTCCTTGCGTTTGTCCATTCTTTTTTCTCTTTGTTCTTTGAGGAGTCTCTATTGACCTAATTTCAAGTGTGTTAATTCTTTCTTCTGCATTTCAAATCTACTATTAAGCCCTTGATGTGAATTTTTCAGTTATTATATTGTTCAACTCCAGTATTTTATTTTTTAAAATAATTTCTATCTCTGCATTTCTATATTTTATGTGACATTGTCATCACATTTCTTTCCTTTCCTTTCTGTTCTTTTTATTTATTTCTTAATCATGCTTTTATATTCTCCTATGAATTAAACTCTAAAAGTAGTTCTGCAAATGAATTCAATCAAATTGTAACTCATTTGAAAGAATAGCTTCTGGACTTGCGGATATTTTTCCTGACAAGAGGAAGACTCCTTCCAACTGTTTTGTACTCTGGTTGTCTCCTGCACACTAATGTTGTACAGTCTAGGCTCTGTGTTCATTAAATCTCTGAATCTCTTCCCAGTTGCTTTTTACCACAATATTCACTATTCTTGAGTGTATCCTTAGGCTTGAACTTCTCCACGTTCTGTTGCAAATAAAGTCAATTCCTCAAGGAAGAGATTCAGTACTATCTATTTCATAGCCTGTTTCTTCCCTGGGGCAAAAATCTTTGAGAGAGGACTCTGTAGCTGAATGGGAAATGAGTGTAAGCTTCTCTTTAAGAGACATCCTACAGTTGAGCACACTGTGTAAGGGAAATTATGTTCAAGTAGTTATTTTGAAGTTTTTATGAATTTTCTTTAAGAATTTAAGGAAAATATGTACTTTTCAACTTTGTCAAGTTATCAATATGCTTATCTTTTAAAGATGCTTCTTATATCCAGATATTCATTTATTTCTATTTTATGTATTTTGAATTTGTTATCACTACCAATTTCATTCTCTTTTTTTTGACCTCTTCTCTTTCCTTCTTTTATCTATTATGTCAGGACATTATATTCAGTTTTTTATTTAAAAATAAGCAACTTATAGCCCCAACCAAAAAGGGAACAATGAGGAACAGTGACTTCGATTATAAATTGATATCTTTCTTGTAGGAGACTTTGTTTGATCCTGTTGATCACAGGCTGAACATGTAGTGGATCCACCCAGTTCATGAGAAATTAAACTGGAGTTGAAAGAAAAATTGCCAACACTTAAAATATATGTGATGCCATCTGGTGGTTCATGTCAGGAGCTGTGAAGTGTCTGGGCGGTTACTCTACTTGCAAGCCAAGGGTTAGCGTGCCCAGTTTCATGGATGTTGGTAGGAGACATGAGACTCCTGGACCACAGTCGAAGGACAGTCTCTGCTAATATCACAAGCAGTAACTAGAATTTCATATTCTTACTGGGTCTCAAGATCCAATTTCACAGGGTACTGAGAACATGGCCAAATGTCACCTACACATGCAGTAGATTGTGACATAGTATTCTTGAGCTTAGAGAAGTTGAATCTTCTATAATGAAGTAAGCAGGCTTCTCCTGCTCTAATATGAAACTCCGTGTTTATTTCCCAAGATTTTAAGAAAATGTTCTCTATGCTCCAGGAAAACATGACCCCCTTTTCCCCATCTCTGTTCATTATACTCACATCCTTGAAAAGGAAGTCTTTAGCAAAGGACAATCTGTGCCTTGCTTGCAATCCACACAGAATCAACGAGATCCACCGAATATTTACTCCAACCTTTTGTTTCAAAAAATTAATTTATAGATATTAAAAATTTATGTTACATCTGCTTACAGAAATTATTATTCTAGTGCTTAGAATAATGGTTCCAATAATACTGAAGCATATTACCATTGAATCCAATCATTAAAAGAAAATTTCTATATCAAAATGCTGGAAGTAAAAGAACTTGGATAGGGGGTGGTGATGGAAGTAGACCATAGTGGTTTGTTTAGTTTTGTATTTGTCGTGGTTGTCACATAGTAAATAATAAAAAATTATTTACTGGGATACTTCAGATATTATGGCCTTAATAAAGAAAATGAAATATCATGGAGGAAAACTATTCCACAATAGTTTAAATAGAGGTTTAAATTGGTCATTGTGTCACATTTCTTAGCCTAATCATGTTAAATTATTACTACCTTTGACATTTGTGGAACACTTACTACAATGCAGGAAGCAATATGCTGAGATGTGGGTGTATAATTTATATACATATATGAATGTCTGCATATATATTTGATGTATTTTTAGGATATATATATATATATGTACATAGCCTACATATCTGTATATGTATTTATGTATACAACCACTACAAAAATGAATGAACTTGTATAAACTTAATTCTAACAATGATCTCTCAAGGGTAATATGTCTATGATTTGAATTCAAGTTTATGATTATGAAACTCATGTTCATGAGTCCAGCATGATTCTACCTTTCTACCAAGAATTAAGAACCTAGATAGATTGCATTTTCTAGCCTTACTTCATAATATTCCTAATGATTTATTTGTGCTTTTCAGGTACAATCCATAAAGAGGCAATCTTTTCCACTAAGAAACATTTGATGGAAACCATTAGGTTTTTTCCTTCTTTTTTACCTCTCTCATTTAGCATTTATTCAATCAAGACTTTGTGTTTGCTTTATTTTAAAGAGAGGAAGGCAGACAGGGAGAAGTGAAAAAAGGCAGGAAAAAGAAGAGAGAGGAGGAAGAAGCATTATTTATTTATATTTGTTTTTTCACCTCAGCCTCAAGTCACAAACCTGGGTCCTTGCATGCCAGCATCGCATCCACAGGAGCCACAGGGATTCTCCTGATCAGGATTTTTTAGAATAACCAATAAGGACTTAGAAGGACCAGAGGTCTCTGAAGAGTAATTGTCCATTCTTTCACACTGCCTCTATTTCTTAACCTTTTCCCATGCTTCCTGCATTATTCTGTAACACTATTTTTTTGGTCTTTACTTATCCCTCCATACCAGAGACCCTATTATACCTGAGAATTTTAGATCTATTGGTATCTGTCACTCTTCACAAGGAAATGAATCCTCAAAGAGACATCATGAGTAGGGCGATGCTCAGGCTTCTTCAAGTGGTTGCTGACCAGAGAACGAGAGTAGAGGTGAGTTCTGGTCCTATTTGTAAATTAGGGACCATTTGTAAACTTGTGTGATTTATTGGACTGAGATACTCACAGTGATAATCGACAATTCACCAGAAGTCAGAACATATTATCTGATGTACTTTTCCCCTTGATTTTTATATTTATTTAAAAGAAAAGATGATTACAAGTGATGGTTAAGGAATCACCTTTCAATTGGGAAGAAATAATTGTATGTGATAGTGATCATTGATTTAGAGTGGTTATCTTTGGATTTCCTCTTCAGAATCCATGTGGATTCCTGTTAAAACGCAGATTTCTAGATTCTACTGAATCAGAACATGCCAGGATATCTGGGAATCTGCATTTAAAACCCATTCAAGAAGTTCTTTTGCATATGAAAGTTTGAGAAGCACTGATTTAGCACAGTTGATTTTCAGATTTTTTACTATAATGTAATATTTTAAGCTCTATATTTGTATGTGCCTATCTTATATAATGGATAGTTTTCCTCTCTGAGGGACTTTGGGTACCGATGCAAGGATGGTTTTAAAATTAGTCTATATATAATAACATCACAATTATAGATTAAATCATGTCCTTCTTATACTTTCCTACTTTATATTTTTATTTAGAAAGAGTTTGTTTTAATGTAAGTGGCTGACATATTCTCTATCTTTGATTTCAACCTTAATTTCTACAAGTAATGTTGAGCTTGACACTTCCTCGGAGGGTAAGGTGGTTGGTGCAAAATCTAATCTAATGTACAGGCAAATTAAATCTCAAAAGAGTCAGTTCAATATTCTTTAGGGGAAGCTGGCATGGAGCCTAACAGAAAATGCTTAGCAACGTTTGAAAGTAAAGAGTTTGTACTGGAAATGTTGTAATGTCCTATGATTATTCCAGGATGTCTTATTTATTACTACTCACTCATCTGCCATTATAGTTGTAATGTTTTAAACAAATTTCGCATCTTAGGTAGTGGAAGAGTATAGATATGGGGAACTTAGATTTAATTTTCATGATTGAATAGAGAAGTTAATGGTTTAACCTATGCCCTGCTTACTAAAATGAATGGCAAGAAGCCATCCAAATTTATGGAAAAGGTCTTTTGCTTTGGCAAGGAAATTGAGTTTGACCTGAAGAAAGAAATGAAAGGCCTGATATTTTAAGATACATTGAATGAGAACTATTGGTTAGAATTCATTAAGGAAGTGACATTCAGAGAAGCCAGGTGGAGGTATGTGTTCATTTACCGGGTCTGTCATACACTGAGTGATTGAAACAGAAATTTATCTCAGGGTTCTGGAGCCTAAAGTTTCAATATCAACATATTGTTTCACGTTTCCTCTGAAAGTCTTAGGAAATATTTTTTCCAGGCCTCTTCCCTAACTTCTAGCAGTTCTTTGCCTTGCAGAAGCATTAACACTAATCTTCACATGGAATTGTCCCCATGTGTCTGCTTCTTCCTGTGTATAAATCTCTTCTTTTATGAGGACACCAGTCATGCTGTATCAGGGGCCCAGACAACCTCAGTATGACCTCATCTTAACTGGTTATATTTGCAATGACCCTTTTTCCATACAAAGTCTCATTCTGAGGACAGAGGGTTAAGATTTCAACATTTAGGTTTTAGGGGGATATAATTCAACTCAACACAAGATATATAAGAACTTCATATAGCCAGATTAATTATGAAAATGTATTTCAACTTCAACTAGTTAATTAACAGGCAACTGCATGAAGACCACGATGATTTTTCTACAAATTTTGCACTACCACTCTTTTTTCAATATATGCCAACTTTTAAAAGAGAATCTGACTGACTTCATTTTTAATGAGTTTGACACTCAAAGATGAATGGACTTTAATGATTACAAATTATGTTTATCAAATTAACATTTATTTTCTTATAATCCAGAACCACTATCCAAGAGATGTTTTCCTGCATGAATTTTTGTCATGGTTTTCATTAAGTCAGATATGCGATATCAGAAGAAATGCCAATTTCAACGGACTCTGTTAAAAGTATTCTTTCCTTGTATGCAGCTGTTAAAAAAGACAAAATTGCGCCTTTTGCAACAATCCACATGGAACTGATGATGATCATGCTAAGCAAAATAAGCCAGAAATTAGAAGAAAAATACAGGATAGTTTCACTCATATGTGGAATATAATGTAACAAAGCAAAACAAACAAGCACGTTTTTGTAAAATTTACAGTATGAAAACCTGTGGCTTTGGGGAATGCAGAGCATGGGAAGGAAGGAGTTAACAAGGTGGGGGTAAAGGGCACTGGGACTCCCGTGGTGGTTGTGGTGTCACATACAGACTGGGTTGCAGGTATGAATTCAATATCCTAAAAAGCATATAGCAATGTGAAATAATAAAAAAAAAAAATAGGTATTCTTTCTTGATATCAATGGGAGGTGTATGCTCAAGACCTTATTCTTCTAGTTGAGGACATTGGTTTACAGTAAGATGACCAAAAAGAATTATAAGAACTAGGACAGTCTCTTAAAGTTAGTCCTGGAAGTGTTCCATTGAAGTGAAGGCTGTGTCTTAGTTTTATTTTATTATTTTATTCTGTCAAAGACACAGATCCTAAGTATACAGTCAAATGAGTTGTGACAAATGAATAAGCAACATTCAAATCAAGGTACAGATACTTTTCATCACTCTAGAAAGTCATGTGACATTTTATAATAGTACCTTGCTAGGGAGTTTCCCTTTGTGCAGACCCACTGCAGCCCACATCCTCTGAGAATCTGAAGTTTGCCTTCATTTTACCTCCTTCTTCTTTGGTGTTTGCAAGAATGGGAAAGGAAAAGACTATCATTAATTCATGTACTTATTGGTACTCCATCTTTCAGAGGTTTCCTGGGGTACACTGGCTTCTTTGGAGTCTAAGGAACCAGATTTTAACACTTGGCTCTGCCCCTACTTAGTTATTTAAAATGTCTTGGTTTTACTTTCCTTGCTTTTAAACTGGAGGTGTTAAGACCTAAATTATAGGGTTTTATGAAGATAGGGTAAAATACATAAAAACACTTGACATTCAGAACATGTTCAGTTCCATTCATGCTCTTTGAATAAAATCTTGGATGCTTTTCTCTCTTTCACATAGTCCAAACAACCAGCCAATCAAAAGAGTATATTTTATGGGAAGAGGAATTAGAGAGACATTTTTCTGAAGAGGATATATAGATGACCAATACACACATGAAAATATATTTCTACTTGATGGCTATTAGGGAAATACGCATCAAAACAACGAGATAGCACCTTATACCTGAGAGACTGGCTATTATCCCAAAGTCTAGAAATAACAAATGTTGGTGAGGATGGGGAGAAAAGGGAACACTTTTACATTGTTGATGGGACTGTAACGGTGCAACCCCTAGGGAAAAAAGTTTGGAGATTCCTCAAAAAGTTGAAGATGGAAATCCCACATGATCCCACCACTCCGCTTATGGATATTTACTAAAAAAATCCAAAAACACTCATTCACAGAGATTTATGCACACTCATTTACTGAAGCACTATTTACAATAGGTAAGAACTGAAAACTACCTGTATCCCAACATCAGGTGATGGATAAAGAAGATGTGATACATATATACAATGGAATACTATACAGCCCTTAGAAGAGATGAAACCCTATCATTTGAATCAACAAGGATGAGTCTATAGGGGTTTATGCCAAATGAAATAAGTCAAAAGAAGAAAGGTGGATACTATATGACCTCACTCATAGGTGGAATTAATAGACAAAACAAAGGAACAAATGAAACAAAAGCAACTCTTGGACACTTGCAACAGAACTGAAATTACCAATTGGGAATGAGGTGGATGGGGGCAAATGGTGGCAGAACACACTGGACAATTGTGAAGAACACTTGGTGAGGGCAGGGTGTGTTGACATATATTCAAGGAATGGGGAAACTATACATATGAGGTTATTTTAATGTGTAGAATAATAACTACTGTATACATACATATATAAAGTATAGTTGTTTTAGGATATTGCATTTGTTGGAGATACTTTCATTTTTCAGAAAAACTAATCCTTGCTAATATATTAGTAAACTTGAATAATTTGGATCATTTCCTCTCCCCGGTTACATATTTGAATTTGAATTTAAGCCTTTAGGAGATGTAGTTTTAACCCAAATAATGGGCTAAGTGCTGAAAAAGTCAGGAGATTGGGGAATTGTGCAATCTTTGGGACCATGCAATGCTATTTCTGTCTAAACTTCAGTCATACATCTGCCTGCATGCACGACTTCCAATGTTAAATGTAAGTAATTTTTTTGTGAAAAGATTTTTGCACAGATTACAGGCAAATTTTGGATAAGCTGCTTTAAACAGACCCATGTGGGCCTTAAAATAAGTACCTGAAATCTAAGTGCAATTGCAAAGAAGCTCCTTCACCTGGTTGGAATGACAGTTGCTGCCTAGCAGATGAGAAGCAAAGATTTGAAGATCAATACTGGGGAAGATCCAGGCAGCAAGCAGCAGCCTCTCCCCTTTTATTCCTCTCACTGAAAACCACCCTGTGATTTCTACTGGAAGCACAGAGTATACCAGTCAAAACCACTGGTCAGCTTCCCAATTTAAACTTGTATTTAGAATTTACACTTGTATTTAAACTCAGGGCCTCTAGTGAATGTCATCAAAACATCCCAGAGAAGCAGAGACCCTCTAGGTTTCTTACCCTTCCACACCATGGAACTGATAGGGCACTGGCTAAGCCTGTTCCTCCTCTTCCTTTCTCACAGAAAGTGGCTGATAGCATTAAAAATCACCCCTCTCCCACACACACCTCCAATGACCGTTCAGAGTTCTAGACTTTCTATCATGAACTTCAAAGCACTTCGTGCTATTGACTTGTCAGTGGTTTTGTGCCGTTTGCTTCTCCCAGGTAAACTGACTCTCATCACTTACCTTCACTTTCACCTAATATTCCAGAAAACAGTCAAACTCTTCTTGATCACTTCAGATTACATAACATTCTCTCCCTGTTTTAATGTGAAGAGTCTGGATGAAATTAGGAACTCATACATAGTAAAGATCCCAAGCTTCTATGAACACTGATCTCAAAGTAGATGGTGCTGATCACCATTATTAGAGATATGCTCAAGACTGAAGATGATGTTCAGAAGTGAGAACTCTCAGTTTTATACAAATTTAGCCACAATTATGTTTTCCCAACTTCAATTGTTTTACTAAGTTGTTTGAAGAAATGTATTTAAGCATAACCCTTTGCTCCCCTTCTTTTTTGGGCATGGCATTTGGAACTTATACTTAACAGCAAGTCTCAGAATTATATCTTATTGGGAGATATATATGATCATGGGATCAAATGAAGTATGGTATAAAAAGAAAAATTACTATGTACTATTAATCTTTAGTTCCAAATTCATTTATTTATGCCTGTCTATACAACAGCATGTTGTCAATGGATCTATAGGTGGAACCTTCAAGATACAGAAAATATTTAATTAGATCAGTGAATGAGGGAATCAAAGGGTTGATACTCAGCAAAGATCCTTTTAGATTAATCTAGTTTATTAACAGCTGCCACAGCAATGACACATTCACATTTTTTTGTTACTGTTTGTCATTTAGCATTAATTGTCACCAATTGGCATTAGTCAATTATGTAGTAAGACTGGGAATATTCAGCTACAGCAAAGAAAAATATTTGAAAGCAGATTTTTCTTTCTTAATGTTACTAAAGCCTCCAATTTGCTGGCGTCAAGACAAGCAAGGAATATAATGAATGAACTTGATAAATACATGAGAAAGTTAATTATCAATGAGTAATCAATTTTACAATTTTTCTCTAATCATCTTGGAGAAATACATGAATGTCATCTGGTACATTCACTTTAGTCTTACTAAATATGAACTTAGAGATTTTAGCAATATTCTATCTGAGACAAAATGCCAAGAAAAAATTGTTAGCATGAAATTCTTGCAGCTTCTATTAGAAGTTATCAATGACAACCAGTTCCACAAACATGTTTCTTTTTAAATTCAATGTCATTCATTCATTTGATTAAACCTCTTAAGTATTTGGACTTTAGAAGTGGGCTGAGGAATCATCATGATTGCCCAAACAGTTAAACTATTTGGCACAGGCAAACCAGAGGCTGGCACCCCAAATCTCTGCAGTCCCTGTTACAGAAGATGAATGTGAAGTGTTTTCCACTTATCTATCTTTGATTTCCAGAGTGAACCTTATATCAAACTTCTAGCTTTATGTCACTTGAGAACGTAGTGAGGAGTGCTTTCAGGTGGAAATAGAGTTATGATTAAAGCTTGTGAAGGACTGAGGACAGGTGTTTAGATATTTGTGTATGTCTTCTCCAAATGGTAATGTGGATCTAGAATAGATGCATTAATTGGGATAGAAAAAGGAGGTGTGATACATTCAGGGGAAGGAAGGGGGATATGTTTGATGAAGAACAGTTTCCCTCTTTTCGTTCATGAATTTGGTAGACAGCTCTTTGCCATTACAAATCATCAGGGGAATGAATAAAAGTGTGAACCAAATACATTTAGACAGTAATGGATCGAATATTTTGCTGCACGCAAAAGAGTCTACCAGCATAAGAAATGAAGTGTCAAGCATAGAAAAGGAAACCTTGAATCTTTATTGGGGTCAAAACAAGACTCCTGTGATCAACAGGACTCTGTGGACATTGCACGTCAAGGTCTTGCACTTCTGCTCCCACTCAGTGTACATCAGAGTTCTAAGAGACTCTTGGGGTACATCAGGGTCAAAGTGGTATGGAATGACTGAACTTTGAGTATGAAACATTTCCATCTCTAGAAACATAGAATGAAGTCTCTTTTGGTATGTTTCTATTTTGATAGAAATGAAGTGGGAGAAGAGTTATGCTCTGGAGCAAGGGCTTCCTAATCAACCTTTTGATGTTTATACAGGAGAGTGAGCTATTCTGGGACTTATGTATGCTCATGACCCAAAGTGTTTTCATTAAAACATATACAAATTAGCCTTCTTGATTATATGGGCCTTTGATGTTAGTCTATGTTGATGGATATGTATTTGTTGGAGTGAGTCCTTAAACCTGGAAAAGTCATAGTGTTCTTTTATCTGCATGGAATCGTATATACAGTATCTTATTTTAGAATCTTTCAAAATACAGAATTTAGGGTATGCCTTGATGGCTTAGGTGACTTGGATGCTGGTATGTGGAACATGTGAAGCCTGGGGACCCAGTCAGTGTGAAAAAAACAAAAATTAAGCAAACAAATAGATAACTAATTCTCTCTTTTCCTTTCTGCTACTTGCTTTCATTCCTGCCTGACTTCCTTCCTCCCTTTACAAAAATACAGATTTTAAATGATTTAGGCAAAACTCTTTAGAAGATTGTGTGAAATTGAATGTAGTCATACACATCTGTTTTTGGTGGTTTCTTCATGAATTAAGGCAACAGGTCACAGCACCATACACACTGCTTAGAGCCCAGTATACCTAGATGGGACATCATGGGCTGATACCTATCCAGAACACAACCGACCATGTCACATGCCAGATTTGCATGACATTTTTCCTTTAGCCCACCCAAGAGATTTGATTCAGAAATTGCATTTTACATGTGACAGACCTCTGGCTGAGAAGGCCGTGTTGTCAAAGAAAACCAAATCCTCGTGGAAAGTGAAATGGAAGAGAGATCAAAATTATCTTGATTTTATATATGTTTATGAAATTAAATTGATAACCATTCATAAAGCAATTGCATGCCTACTGAGGACCAGGTTTGGGGGTAGGTGCTTGGGAGAGCACATGGTCCTTACATTTGCAGCAGAAGGTAGGAGGAATAGCCAGGTGGACAAAAAAGATACCATATAATTAGTGTTGAAGTCAAGTTTACAGACAAGACTAGTGTAACCCAGAGGAGTTAGAGAGTCAGCAACACAATTAGAAATGGGTGCAGAAAATGTAGGTCTCCTTCAAGCCCTGTTCTCTTAAATTAAAAACTATGTTATCAAAAACACAGGAGCATGTGGAGAGTAGGGAATCCTTGTACTCTGTAGATACACATGTGAAATGGTGTTACCATGATGGAAAATAGCATGAAGATTTCTCAAAAAATTAAAAATAGATATTCCACATAGTTCAGTTACCTCTCTTCTGTATATTTACCCAAAGAATATGAAAACAATAATTCAGAGATATACATGTACCCCTATGTTCAACAATAGCCAAGAGCTGGAAACCAACTATGTGCCCGTGACAGATGATTAGATTTAAAAAGATATGGTATATAAACACAACGGAATACCATTAGCATAAAAAAGATGAAATATTTCTTCATGTGTCTATAGGCCACTGGTGTGTCTTCTCTAGAAAAGTGTCTCTTCAGCTCTGCTGCCCATTTTTTAGTGGGACTTTTGCTTTATAGTATGGTAGTGGTAGAGGAAACTGGAACTGTGAAAGTGGTTGTTGTAAATTGCACACTGACCGAAGTGTGAATCTAATATCATATAAAACCATATAGCAATGTCAACAAAAGAAAAAAGATGAAATATTGCCACTTACAACAACATAGATGGACCTGGATGGCATGATGCAAAGTGAATTAAGTCAGACAGGGAAACACTGGTATTTGCCTTGTGTGGACAATAAATAAAACCAATGAACAACAACACAACTCTTAAAGTGTAAGAACAAAATGGTTAACAGAAGAGAAGGGAAAAGTGGAGAATTGGATAAAAGGAATCAATTGTTTGGTGAAATATGGAAAGTAGACTTTTGGTAGTCAACATAAAGTAGTAAACACAGATGTCAATAAATAATTACACACACCTAAAGCTTATATAGTGTTATAAATCAATGTCACTTCAAACAAATAAAAAGTAATTATATGAATGATAGTTCAGGATCCATCTGTTTCCAGTGAGTGGGACTAGGCCCCCCCATAGTCCTTATTCTTTTCTCTTTGGATGTTTTCCTTTTAGCCCAGGGCTAATACCCCAAGCAATGAACCATTATAGCCTAATCAAGCTCCACCAGACAGTATCTATTGTGGTCCCAACACTTCAGTGCTGCCAAAGAGAGATGAGCTAATAGAATAAATGAGTCTATTCTAATGTACTAATGACTGATTGCATTTTATCCATTATGTCTCTGGGGCAAATTGCACTTTAATGGGGCCCTCATATCCCTAACATAAGAGATTCACTAATGTGGGGGTGGTTAGCTGGCACCATAAATCATAGTACATAGGCAGATGCTTCCTCCATCAAATGAAGTTATAAAAAGTTTATCCCAAGCCAGAAAAAAGTTCTGATTTAAAACTACAGAACTCATACATTCATTAGCATAGTTTTTTTGATTCCTCAAAAGAATTACTGAGAAGTCTTTTGATGTATCAAATATTAAGCCTTTGATGTATCAAATGTTATATGCCTGGAGGGATTAGTTCTGATTAGAAAATTCTAGTCTCTGGTCTATCTCCCGGCCTTTAACGACTTACGCATTCTTTCATTAATAGGCAAATGGCATCTGGCAGCTGCCCATGTTTGGAACGGCATGCTGTATATCTCCATCGAGGACACTGCAGTTCCCATTCTGCCAGGGGATTTGGGGTAGCAGGCAAGAGGACTTGCCGATCTTGGGGACCTGGTCACAATTTGTGACCGGATTCATTTCTTAACAGTGAATACCCTTTTCTGTGTTCTGAGTAACTTGAGGAACCTCTGATTTTCTTTGTCTCCCAGGAAGGACAGATATCCATAAAGAAGGACAAGCACAATCTTCAGGAATCCAAGTGTTCTCTTCTTGCATATGTCTTTCTTTCACTAGGGCTATGTTGGTGTTGGAACAGGACAAAAGTAAAATAGGATTCTGCAGGGTAAACTTCTTAGTATGACCTTTTTGGAGTGAGCCACTTTTCCACCACAGAACTGTGGGTAGGCACCCGACACTGAGCTGGTGTGAGCATAAAGTTAGCCTTGATTCATCTATGGTGTTAAACAACTCTGTTTGAATACTTTTGGTGACCCTATCTAAATGTAATATGCTCTCCAGATAAAAACGAAAAGATATTTTTACAGGGAACAGAGAAAGTTATGGATTGTCCCCTTGTTCTGGGGATGTCTTAGCTGAGATGCTGCTAATTGTGGCTCTTTGGTTTCCTCTCTTCCAGTAAAGTCACTCTGGACTGTGGTCCCTTCATGGCCCCATCCATGCAGAAAGAAAAAGTCAGAGGAATTTGGCTTTTGGCTACTTTCTCTGAAGAATATTGCCCATAAGCCTCTGAACAACTTAGCTAACGAAGCCTTTTGCTAGTTGGGTTCAGTGTTTCAAATTTTACTCTCCCAAAGCTGTCTGCTATTTTGAGAGTGAGCAATGAGGCAATGCCCAGGTTTATGGCTCACTACGTGAATCTGGAAATAATAATTTGTTCTCCTTAAGTAACTTCCTACCCCATAACAAGGGAAGTTTTTCTCATACAGGTGAACTTTGGGGTAGGTTTGTGCTACTGATAACCCAGAAAGCAACTATGCTGGGCAGAATTAAAATACCTCTCAGAAGGAAGTTAGAGGTCTGCCTTGACCTTAGACTTATCCTCTGGACAGTGGCAAACACAATCCAAATATCTTTAGAGGACTCCAGTCAATGACTTCTCATTGATCATGGGTACAAGCGTCATTTATCATCAGTTGTTAGTCCACCTCTTACATTCTTATTGGTTTTCCATCCACTTCTTAGGTTTCCATGAGGTTTATTCCCAGGAGGGGCAGGGGCTCCAAAGTAAAAGAGCAGTGAGCATGTGCTTTTGTTCATCCTCAGTTTACACTGAGCAGAGCATCTTCCTAGGTAGAGCTCTGGGTTCTAAGATGGACCCTCAGTGATGAAGGGAGACAGCAGATATCTGTCACCTTCACAGGGTTCTTGAGGTTATTTCTTCTTGCACCAAAGCATGAAAGACACAATTTTCCTGTGTGAAACAGCAGGGTTAAGTCAAGTTGATACAAGAGGAACAGGAGAATGGAAGTGATGGCCCAAGTACAATTTCTGTCAGCATCTGCCTTCATCTCCTGGAACAAATAACCTGATTTTCAGAATCAGAACTTCATTCCCAGGGATGCCTTCCAGCCTTCACCTCACTAATATTACTCCTTCAGTGGGGTTATTCAATTGTTACTTCAGAAGTGTCACCCAGGATTCAAGGACAAAGGATGCTATAAGAAGGTTTTTCACTCATGCTTTGTCTTCAAAATCAAGATCATTTCTCTAGGCCCCATCTTCAGACTCTCTCCTTTCCAGTTAGTCTTCACATGTGTCTCATTTGTTAAATGTATATTAGGTTTCTTCTAAGAAAAAAATGTTGTTTTTCTTCTGATGTGATAAAGCTGCATAGTAGAATTGCTTTTATGTTTCATTCTTCCCACTTTATTCTTTTTCAAACTTGGTTTATTTATATTTAAATAATTGTATTTCTTTTGTTTGCATTGTTCTAGTCATTTTAGGCTATTGAAATCACACCTCAGTCTGTGTGTATTTCACACCGCACCCACTACCAGAGTTTAGTTCCCTCTTTTCTTCCCTCCCTGCATAGTAGAATTACTTTTAAAGAATGTTACAACATTTCTGCCTTTCTACACTGGGCATCAAATAGGCATTGTAGGAGTGAGAGCTCCTAGATGCAGAGCTTCCAGGAGGCCCAGACGCCCTTCTCCAGGTCAGCAGAGCACCACTTTGGAGCCCTATCCCAAGTGCTGTTGAATCAATTTCCCATTGTCTTTACCCCAAATGATTAGAAGGATACAAGGATAACAATCCAGCTTTTCCTAATTTGAATTTTCTTTTAAAGTTGACATGCAGCTATTTCCAAGGTTTTCTCATTTATGAGAAACACGAAGAAATTCTCCATGTGCACCACTCCCCACCCCATTACAGATGGCTGCACTTTCAGAAAGGGAAACAGTCAATCCCTAAGCTGCCTTAAAGTCAGAAGCAACTGGGAAGAGTCAACCAGTGAATACCTGGCTCCCAATGCCTGGTTGCTACCCTTTCCTGGAACAACAGCCCTTGTATAATGAAACAGCTATTACAGTAAGCATTCCACTACTGCTTCAGTTATAAAGAAGGCCAAGGCACACACACAGGTTTGAAAGATGCGGTCAGTTGGATACAAGTGTGGATTCTTACTATTTTCTAGCATTGAGCAAACTACTTAAACTCTCAGAGCAATCATTTTATGTCCCCTCAAGGTGGTTGTGAAGACTAAATTTGCATATTTATAAAAGGCTCTATAGGCCCATGGCTAGAGTAAGTGCTCAGTGAATGCACATAATGAGAATATTAGCTTGAGAGGTTGCCAAACTTGTCAGGTGGAGGAGAGAGATACTCAAGCTCTCCCAAGAAATTCCTGAGTGATGGGAGCATTCCAATCTGCATGGTGGAAGTGGCCAGTCTGGGTTTCCAGACCTTAGGCAAAGAGCTTTTTTCCTTCCTCTTGTCCTCCAGATGCACCACAATTAAGAGGATAGCGCCAAATCCCATGATCAAAGAGGTTTCATAAAAGTAATGAAATAACGTGGATCCTTTTTAAAATTACTAGGTAGTAAAATAAGTTTCCTTTAAAAGAAACCCAAATTCTTATACAATCAAAATAATGATGTGATTTTCTCACAACTTCTCCCAGACTTTGCTGAAGAGTTTCAAAGAGCAACAGAGGACCGGGGCAGTGATGTGAGGTTGTGACTGCACCCCACCCTTCCCATGCTCAGAAGGACTTGAAGGCCTCCGATCTGAATGCCTGGGCTCTCCAGTAGCTGTCAAAAGTGTTATCAGGCTCAGAACTACAGTATAAAGCCTGTACCCTGGGACCTGGGGAACAAAATTGCTCCCCATGGTGCCTTCTTGAAAAACAGAATGGTCGTCAAACACCTGAAAAAAATGTTCTACATCATATCATCAGGGAAATGCAAATCAAAACCATAACAAAACATCACTTCACACCTGTGAGAATGGTCTACATTACAAATTCTAGAAACAACATATCTTGGTGCAGATGAGGAGAAAAAGAACTCTCTTACTTTGTAGGTGGGAATATAAATTAGCACAACCTTTTGGGGAAACAGTATGGAAATTCCTCAAAGAAAACAAAAAAATAAAAATGAAACTGCCATTTGATCCACTTCTAGATGTCAAAAATAGTATACCAAGACACCAATCAGAAAAGATATTTACAACTCTTTATTCACAGCAGTACAATTCAAAATACCCAAGGTAGAAACAGATGACTGGATAAAGAAGTTGTAGTGTTCATAGTCAATGGAATTCCTATCAACTCTTTTAAAAAAGACAAAATGTGCCTTTTGTAACAATTGGATGGAACTCGAGGTTATTATACTGAGCAAAATAAACCAGAAAGAAAAAAGAAAAGTGCCGAACAGTCTCACTCATATGTGGACTATAAAGAAACAAATGAACTGACAAAACACAACAAAACTCACAGAATACAAGACCAGGGTTAGAGGAGAGGAGGGAGAAGGGAGGGAGGCAGGAGGTGAAGGAGTGCAAGTGGTGGTGGCAACTGTCTAGAACTCTAGTGGTGGATATGGAGTGGTATGCCCATAGACTGAAGTAAGTATTTATTATCCTAAAACTCATATAGTAATGTAAACAAAACAAACAATAAAATGATTTTTTTAAGAAATCATATGTAAAACAAAATTCTATATTGTGAGTAGTACCATAGTTCCTTAAATCATTCCCCTATCTATGGATTTACTTTGTTTTCCATTTCTTAATTATCACAAAAAAATACAGTAAACATTTGAGTACATGACAAGAACAAATAATAAAAACTAAAAACAGAATGGTGCTTCAGTGCTGACAGCCTGTCTTGTCTACAGCCTACCCTGATGGATGGAGCAGGAAAACAAGAAGAGTTCTCATAACTTACCTGAGAGCAAATTCCTGGTTCTCAACCTGACTCCGGATGCTGAAGAAATACGGACGCCTAGGCTCCACCTACACCTGCTTGATTCAGTTTTTAAGTTGGGTCCTTTGGTGATTCAGGTGAACAACTCAGACTCGAAATAGAAATCAACTCCAGGACTAGATATGACAATGTTCTCATTTTCAGCACAACTTTGGGCCATTTCTACACCAGGCAAGTAGAGGATTGTGTGGTTGTTTTTCTACTGCTGTCTTCTAAAGAACTAGTCAAGGACCATTGCAACAGCTCAGAACCTGGACATCATTTCCTTGGTGATGAGCATTGTTCCCAGGAGAGCAGGATCAGCAGAGAGAAGTTACTCCCTCTTTTACTTAGTGAAATTCTACAGTGAGGACATCTCTAGTGAAGAAGTAATCCTAAACTCTGGCTAACCCTGGGGTAAGCACCTTGAAATACCCAGAGCATGAGCAAGTGGCAGAGTTCAATTTCATTTCATGGACCTTTGTCAGCTGTGCGTTTAGGGATTCGCCTGTAGTACTTCAAAGTCACCTGCCTGAAGTTAGACCTGCCCATTGAGTTGAACCCACAATCTCATTTCCCACACTAGCTGTTATGTCTCCTGTGATGGTTTTCACTATGCAGGCTAACTGCAGGAGCCCTTAGGAGTGCTTGTTTCTACAACCCCAATTTGCCTAAAAAGTTTGCTGGGTCAGACAAAACCTGTCTTTTGCTATCAGATAATTCAGACAGGTAGATACAGTTTTATTGAAACCATTTTCTTCTGAAAGTGGATCTCAGAAATGTTCTTGCTAAGGATCTATACAATACTTTAGTGAAGTGTAAATGAGAGTCCGCCCTGGATTTATGTGACCAGTGACCTTTTCTGATCTATATCCTATGCAGTAATAATCTCTTAAATTTGAGGGTTTAATCCAGAAGGTAGTTCTTTCAATTCATGAATTCATAGTCCACTGATCCTTACATCATTGTTGTTTAGCAACTCCGCTTTACCCCCAAGGGAATAAAAACTCCAGGAGTTTTTCAGTGATGAAAATACAAATGCATATGCTTATATGCACACATCTTATCTTCTGACCCCTAATAGAGTGCTTTTCCTGCTTCCAATCTGATGTCTGAATCTAATGAAGTGAAAGTATTTCTCATTCATTCCATCTTAGTCAGGATAGAATAGGCCGTGGCAGCAAAAAACCCTTCAAATCTCAGCAGCTTAAAGCACAGAAAGACAGAGAGATACACTCCTCAATGTTACTCAAAGACGATGATGTAATGAAAGTATTTCTAGAGTACCATTGACTTCAGATATAGGAACAAAAATGACTGGGGAAATTGAAAAAAGATAGCACTGGCTGGTTTTCAATAAAGAGTGCTAAATTTTCCTATGGACACATCGCAGTCTCCTTTGAAGTAATCCTTTGCCTTCGTGAATATTCTACTGAGGTTTATTTTCATCCTGTAAGCTTCTTGACAGAAGTTCAGCGTTCCCTGCTTTTTCAGTAGAAGAAGAAATAGACTTGAATTTCCAAAGAGCCTAGTGATCACAGTTGTCTCATCACTAGAAGCTAGAATTGGGTGATCGAGAAGGAACTGGACTGAGCCAGGCAGGTGCAAATGGAAAGTGTGCTGAAGTGGCCACATTTTTCACATAAGATCAGCACAATAGGACTTATAGGAATTTTGTTTCCTTTGCATGAAAAGGCCATCTGGGAGATGTTGTTTAGATATCATAATTTTGGAATTTCTGAGATATTCAAGAAGTTTGTACCAATACAGGGGGGAAAAGTGTCAAATAAAAATATTTGAGAAAACCTAAGATTTGTTGTTGCTAAAACAGTAGATACAGCCAGTGATTTGCACACCATCTGTTTGCTGAAGTCTCCGCCCTGTCTCTGGGACAATTAGCAGAGTCACCAGTTGCTGTGGCTTCATTTCCTTCCCATAGGAATACTTTCCAGGAAAATCCCTTTCTCCTATTTTCTTAGTGAGAACCTCCATCCCAATTCAATGATGACAATGACACCAGCTATCAAGAATTTGCTGTGTGCCAGATACAAGACCAGACTTGCATTGATCCATGCACAAACCACCCTATATTGTAGGACTAACCAGTATCTTTGACTTAAATTTATAAATAGATGTGGGTCACACACAATACAAGTGTGGAACTAGGATTTGAACCCTAAATGTCAGAGCCTAAATTCTTAATCATTCCCCTAAATTTCTTTCATAAAAAGATTTCATTTCTAGTAAACATGAATGATGACTCTTTTTTTTTTTTTAATGAAAGTCTGGTAGGTTGGTTTTCAAATTACTAACCTGAAAAAATTTCTTTGCATTGGTCTATATAAGACCTATCTTGATGTGCCCTAGTGGAGTAGCTGTTGAGTCTGCTACCTCCATCTGGGTGCAGTCCGCATACATCCAAAGGACCTGGTTTTGCCTCCAGGGCCAATGGGTAACAACCAAGAAGAATAGCTAAATGAAAACGGTTGCATCTTACTCCTTTCTCTTCCTGCCTGCCTGCCTACTTGCCTTCTTTCCCGACTGCAACTTAACTTAAAACAAAATACAAACCAGACCTATCTTTACTAGAAATAACTTCCCTAAGTTCTTGCTCTTCAAGGACTACAGCTAAATAGATTCAGATAGGTGATAGGGACAGTTTGTTAGATGCCCCTATGACACTATGACTAGGAGGCCCATAAAAGGTGTCAACCCTTTCCACCTTGTTATAGGGAACAAAGGTAAAAGAGAAGCAGTGCTAAATAGCCTTTGATAATACTGTCAGGTAGATTATCTGCATCTTTGTCCCTGATCTCCTAGCAGTCATAACCTTTGATTATTTTTAAAAACCTGCTCATAATTTATCCATCTGTTCTACCTTTCTTTTGAACTCCAGAATAGTGACATGTAAGTTCTTACTCACTATCTTTCTGAGAGGATCTGGTCTCTTAAACTAGGTAAGGTTTTTTAAGAGATCACCATTCACTTGCTACAGGTGGGAAACTTTAGGTTCATTAGGAGGGAGGCATTTTTCAAAAGAAGTTTTTGTTGTACTTTTTGTGCTTGCTTTTCAAAAACCATTGGCCTTTTGGATAGAATTGCTATATTTGAACTTAGAGACCCATTCTGATGCACGCATGGATTGTATTTGCATACCCCAGAGAACCCGTTTGTTTCCATGCAATTGCTGCCCACACTGCCAAGCCGCCACCTCCCCTGGCAGGGCCCCTGTACACAGCATACTCATGACACACAGCAGGGCAGGCAGGCTCTCCCATAAATCCAGTTTGCCAAGGAAAACACAGAGGTACCACAGAAGAAGAGGATACTAAGAAGCAACAAGACTAGAATGAACAAAAGTCCCTGAGCTGGTGTTGATCTTGGGGATGGTGAGTGGTGTGGAAGGTGAGGAGTAGAAAGCAAGAATACAGAAATGGGAGCTGGCATGTCATTTAAACTAAAGGGCTAAATCCTCTTCTTTCTTCACATGGCATAAGATGAGGATACATTAATCAGAGGAGATTTGTTATAACAAAGTCATTTTATTCGACACTATTTATACTAAATAGATCAATGGTAGTTTTGAGTTTTCAGTATATAATTACACAAAGAACCCTTTTATGCCTTTGCCTGCTCAATTCCTCAGTCACGTTGTCCTTGCCTAGATGTTGGAATAAAGGTGATAATACAAACCTGCACCCCATTTCAGGAGCGCTTTGTAAATCATTTATTCACCTGGAGTTGTGGAGAGAGTTTTTTGTGAAACGACTGTAGACATCACAGGCAGCAAATTTTCAAACCCCACCTGCCAGTCCTCGAGCTATCCAGAGTAGCTTCGTGGAGAAGTGCCATAATTACGGTGATTGAGTACTTAGGACAGAGATCCTTTTCAGCTGCTTTGATTTATTCTTTTGAGTATAAATCAGTTTTCAGTGAGAATTACAGAGTGCACAATCCCACAGAAAAAAGACTATCAGTAGGATCTAGGATTTGAGATGCTGTTTCAAATAGCTGTAAGTTCCTTGAATTATTAGCTGTTCCACCTTCTCTAAACCCGAGTCTAGATGGTTGAGATTAAGGACTAAGTCTGGGATCATAGAAAAGCCCCATGGCTCTTATGAGAATTAAACCCTGAACTTTGTCTCAATAGCATTAGGCTTTAAGTAGTAGAATCCTACGTCATAACTTACCCATGATGATTTCTTTAATTACTTGAATACAATAAATATTTTTGAATGAAAACTTCATTTCCTAAAGCCACCATGCATTTACCAGCTTGTCCAGGACTTGACTGGTCTTGATATTGAAAATTCGATGTCCAGGAAACCCCTCAGTCTGAGGCAAACTGAGATGCTTGGTCCCCCTACTTAAAAAGCACTTAAATGGTGCTTCCCCAAGATCCGGTATGACTCTATATTTGTTTTGAGGTCAAGATTTCTTGTTACATCAATAGTCTACAGTCAGTTATCCCCATTATCAGAATGGTACTGGGGAACACATTTGGCTCAGGGGCAAGGAGGGAGTATAGTGTTGGGGGGAGGGTGTGGAAAGGGAATGAGAAAGCAGAAAGATTAATGTCATGTTGGAGTCGGACTTTAGGGCTTCTCCTACACCATAAATATTGTATGAAGTGCTGATGTAACCTTTACTGCAGCATGACATGGGATTTGGCTGTTTTTATGGTTCCTGATTAAAGTAAGAAACAAGTCTCTGATTAGATTATTATCCTCTCACACACAGACCGCTGTCCTTCACATTTCCAAATAAGTTATCAAATGCAATCAATCTAACTCAAACTCTAACCATCCTAGGAGATGCATTACAAGAAACACTGTTTATTGTTTACCTCGAATTATTAATCTAAGATATTGACTTTGATAAGAACAGCAGAGTAAAGAAAGAGTTGAGATTTGCAAATTCAGTCTCCTTGTAAAAAGCATTATCTATATGTGGTAAAATCTCTTGAAGTTCTGTTGAGGTTGCATAAGAAAATGGATGGTTTTTTAACGACTTTAGTTTGTTGCAATTGAAGATAGCTAAATACAGTTGGCTAAAGAGCAAATTAAACTCTAAGGAACAGAATTCAATCTATTGGTTTTCTCCTTCTGTTTTATCCTAGTCAGTAACTTAGTTATTTGTGAAACTTTTAAACTAATCGACTCCTATGGAATTTATCCAAGTTGGAGGGTGTTTGGTGATATACTCATTATATTCTCTGATCCTAGTCCAGTAATTAGCAACTTGGCTTTGTTCAATCATAAAAATCAACCCTATTTGAAATGCCTGTGCTCAATATGTAATGTCTTTAAATTATAAACATTTTTTAAAATTCAGAACATTTAGTTTGTTTATTATATGGAAGGATAATAGAAATATCAGCTTCAAATTGGTTGAATTTTTTTTTCTTTCTAGTGGTTTATATAAACTTATTGGACAAGAATTTTAAAATTCAATTGTGATGAATAGGGTTACAAAATAAAAAACAATCCAATATAAATAACATCAGGGGGTGAGCCTTCATAAATCAGCAAGTCTAATGTTAAAAATATGTCTAGAATATTGCTACAGCTATTAGATGCCATCTACTGGTTATAATGATCCTTTGACACAACTGGTCATCATTTCAACACAGAAGGAGAATTCTCAGGATTCCTATTGCTAAAATTCGAATACATTATATGGAAATCATAGACTTATTTTATGCAAATCACTGAATAAGCATAGCTACATTCTGAAATTCAGAGCACACTCAGATAAAAGCTGCTAGGAATCTGAAGGCTTGCTTAGATTTTACTTGTATTTGTAAATTTTGATCTTCCAAGAATGTCTGTGGTGGGGCCATCTGACAGTTATTGATTCTACAACCTAACTTCTCTCCAGATGTATTATCAAGGATAGACATCTGGATAAAGTTCTTTTGTCATTGTACTTTAGTATATTTTGCAAAGACAGTCAGATCCCAGCTGTTGTCCATGTCAAACGTGGCAAAGCACCCACTAAGATGGCTCATATGCTGCTGATAAACACACAGACTCCATCTGAGTTTTTATAGTTAAGAATGATTAGTATGGTATCCATCTTAAATAAAGTTGAAAATATTAACCAATCTCATGCTTTTCACATCTGTAAGTTCTAGCTTTTTGAGCATGGGGACTGTGCCTGTGCTCTATGGTCTAGGTAGGAATAATATGGTACATTAAGAATAAAGTTACTGTTTCCTGGGTATCTGAAATTAGGAGAAAAAGTATATAAAGCAAGTACTGCTGCTATTCTAGAACAGCCATGTGAAAATAACCTACCAATCAAATCCAACCTGGTCCCATTTTTATTAATCAAGTTTTATTGGAGCACAGCCATGCTTGTTTGTTTGCATTGTCTAAGGCTCTTGCCTTGTGCAAGACTGGACTGGTGATATTACCTTTAATCACTTGGTACAGATGGTGTCTTCTGGGTTTCTCCACTGTGAAGTTGCTATTTTTTAAAATTTATACTTAATAAATGTTGGGGAGAAATATTGAGACTATGTAAACAACCTGTTTCTCCTCAAACATTTGTTCGTTGATTTTAGCAACCATTGGCGATTCTTAACTACAATTCTAACCGTGGTGTTCTAAGGCTAATTCTCTTTCTTCTTTTACATTTGCTCATTGGAATTCTGAAATAAAGAGCTGTCTCCTCTATTTATTTATGTTAGTGGGGACTCATGAATCTTACTTATTCAATGGGGGTTCTAATCTGATATGATCATTATTTTATTGCTCCTATTGTTTCAGCTTTGATCAGCAAGAGTGTTTTCATGTTAGGCCTAAATCTGTGACATATCCCATCCTCTTTTAAGTACTTCCTTACTGTCTGGTACCATCATATTATCCAATGTCCTCTTAAATTTTCCCTGCCCCACACTTAAAATCCATCAGTTTTGCAGGGAGCCCTGATTCCTTTTTTAGAGAATGAAAATTATAAACTGAGAGCAGGTTCAGAGAGTGCTCACTGGTATTGTGGGGCCATCATTCCCAGTCCCTTTCAATAGTTAGAGTTTGGAAATAGATGTACATGCATTCACACATTTCTCTACTAATTTCCACATCCATCAAACACACACCCGCACAGGAGTTCATACCCATGTTCCAAGTACAATCCACACTGTAGAGATTGATTTTTATTTTGCTTTTCTCCTTTTCTAACTTGCAACTTTTTTCCCTGATTATGAGAAAACTGATTTTCATTATTTATATTTTCTTATTGGTTCAACCCTTGTACACACTAAAAATAATTTCGTAATTGATAATCCCATGAGAAACAAATTTGCTAAATTGAAGTCAGTGTTTGTGGGCAGTTCTTTGTTCCTTTATTCTTTGTCATCGTTATCCGAGTTATTTAAAGTGCCTCTCTAGACCATCTAGATCTTCTGTTGATTCTTTCCTGTTGTCACAGATCACTTCTCCTTGCCCCTTGTGTGTCCTATAGTATTGGTTTTTATCTGAATAATTTTTACTAAAAGAATGATAAAGACAGACATAAGTAACTGCTATTCCATAAAATGGCAGCCCCTACTTGGCTCAGGCAGCTAGAGTGAAGGGAGGGTGCTGATTCTGTCTCATCTGTAATTCATCTGGGTACGAACTTTGTTAAAGCTTTAGTTTGAATCAGTTTACCACCAACTGAAAATCTTTTAAAGTAAGCCAGATATTCTCCTAGAGGGCCTGGGATTCTGCATTCGTGAGATCCTGAAGAACTCTTTTGCTTGGTGGCTGAATTATCAGCCTTCAGGTGGAAATTTTTCTTTGCTATTCCCGTTTTGCTAGCTGCTCTGGATCCTAGAGGAGTTTTTGTTCTTCAGCTCTGCTGTCTCCACAAACTTTCTGAGAGCTCTCCTACCCTGCTGCCATCACAGCCTTACCCTCCATGGAGGCCTCACTTGGAGGAGCTCCTTTCAGCGTCCCTGCCCTTCAGCTACTGGGGTGGGCAGCTTCTTTATACTATGGGGAGACACTCCTTCCCTTAAGAGTGGCTCAAAGCTCTTGGGTGTCACCGTATCTTTGACATACTTCTTTTGGTAGGCAAAATAATGGCCTCTCAATGATGTCCACATTCTAATTCCTGGAAGCTACAAATACGTCAGGTTACATGGAAAAGGGTAATTAAGGTTGTTTGGGGAATTAAAATCACCAGTCAGATGACTTTAAGAAAGGGAGATTATTCTGGATTATCAAGGTAAACCCAATGTATTCACAAGGAAGAAAGAGACAGAAGGACTAAGTCAGAGGAGACATGATGATGGAAGTAGCATCAGACAGATGCTACGCTGCTGGTTTTGAAGATGGAGATAGGGGACACAACCCAAGGAATATGAGGTTACTATAATTAAGAAAAGGTAAGGGAATGGAATTGTCCTGGAGGTCCAGATGGGAACACAGCTCTGCCAGTACCTTGATTTTAGCTCAGTGAGACTGTGTCAGACTTTTGACCTGCAGAACTGTAAGAAAATAAATGTGTGTCATTCTAAGTCAGCAACTTTATGATAACTTGGTGGTACAGCAATAAAAACTGATAGAATACTCCCTCAAGTCTTCAGTGAAGACTTGTGGGAAAGAGCTCTAGTGCGGGCAAGTCTTGATCTGTTCCCAGATTCTTGATATTTGAGTCACGAACCATCTGCAGTTCTAACCCTCAAAAAGTAACTGTATTTAGATAGTGTCTTTTAAAAAGTAATTAAGGTAAATTGAGATTTTAAGAGGGGTCCTAATCCAATATGATTGGGGTCTTTACATAAGGACAAAATTTAGGCACAGACCTGTGTGTGAACAGAGGGAAGACAGGAGAAACCCTTCACATCCTGAAAGCAAGAAGAGCCCTTAGAATGTATACAACTCTTCAAAACACTTTGGTGTTAGATTTCTCACCTTTAGAACTGAGGACATTTTCTGTGACAATTTGTTATGGCAGCTGCAGCATACGAATACAGCTGATTGCTCCTCCCTCCTGCTATAGGCTCGTTCCTCCAATCCACAGGCACAAAAGCAGTTAGGGTTCACATCTCTTATCAAGGGCTCCACACTTTCTAAAATTCAACTCACATATCTCTATGTCTTCAGCACTCTTGATTTGGAAAAACAAAACAAAATTCTAATTTTGTAATTTAGCCAGATTTCTGTGGTTATTAGAATGACTTTCTATATTGGATGTGGAATTCTCTAAGCACTAGTGTTTTGAAAAGGACTGATATGTAGGCAGCATGGAAACTTCTTGACTAGACCTTCTCCTAGTCTCCAGGATCTGCACTTCTCTCCAAATTAAGGCAATAAGCAATCTTTAGAAGGACAGCAAGTCAGAGACCTCCATTACTTTCATCTCATTGGAAGCTATTTTTTTTTAAAGGAAAGGTGCAGGCAGGAATGAAGGTGGACAGAGGCAGGAAGACAGTGGAAGAACAAGCACTTTATTTTATTAGTTGTTCACCTTGGTTATTTGCCCCAGCCCCAAATCTGAACCTAGGTCCTTAGAATGTATGTGCACTGCACCAGCTGTAGGCAGCTGACCAAATCGCTACTCCAGCATATGTGCTAATACGTAGAAGAGAGGAAGCCGCACCCCAGTTTCTAGCCCAGAGGACCAACAGTGGCCACTCAGCCACCAGGCGCCTGAAAGTCTAGACTGGCTGGAAGCTACCGACAAGATAAAAGAGGCCCCATTCTGAGAACGAAGCCCTATGTGCATTTTACAATTATGTGAATCCTGTGTGTTATCCATGTGAGGAATTCACAAAGGAATAATGAATACTGTTTGTAATTTCTGTTCTAATTCACACCTTCCCCTCTCCCTCGCCAATAAAAGGTACCCCAAAAGCATTTCGGGGCTCAGATTCTATATCTGGCCCACGCATAATAAAGCGCTCTTCACTACTTCTAAAAGAACACCGTTTGGATTTTGTTGGTTGAGAGACAGCTATTACATTTGGTTCCCTTTACCGGGAACGCCAAACGTGTTGGCTTTTGGGGGCCAATGGCTTTGGGAGCTGTCTTGGGGCCAGCGGGATGCAAGAAGACTCCAAGGGAAGGTGTGCCCTGCCACAGTTTTGGCAGCCCCATGGTTCAGACACTTCTCGCTGCCCTGAGCAGTACACCCTGCTGGGCTCTGAGAAGGAAGTGAACTCAGGAACAGCTGCTGGAACAGGTAATATCCTGGGATAAAAAAAAAAAGGACTCAGCTCAGGCTTGCCCACTGGCAGAAGGAAAGTCTGATCCACTTTCATTGAGATTACTGGAAATATTATTATCGGGATCTCTCAGTCAGGAAAGTCCGGGGGAGGGAATGTGATAACTTCTGTGTGAGTGGAGTGTGAACGATTTGTTGTACCACGGCACAACCTACAGGACATGCGTGAGCCAATCCCTGCAGTTCCATTGCAGTCATATGGCATAACAGCGACTTACGGACATATGTGATATCTGCGCGACCTGGTCCAGGGCTAATACAGACGTGCCTATAGCCAAGACTGCTTTATTTTTGTAAGAAAAACGGCCAGGATGCTGACTGAATGGGCTGCTTAGGCGACGCCCCCCTCCTTTGTCTGTCTCGCACCATTGCTCAAGGGCGGAGATGGGAGGGAATCAGAGTAAGCCAACAGTCTTAAACTGTATTTTGAGGAATTTTAAGAAAGGCTTTTCAGAGGATTATGGTATAAAACTGACACCAAGAAAGCTAAAAACCTTATGTGAGGTCGATTGGCCTGCCTTTGGAACCGGCTGGCCAATAGAAAGTACTTTAGCAGTCCCAGTAGGCCAAGATGTTTGGAGAATAGTGGCAGGTGACCCTGGCATCCAGATCAATTCCCGTACATAGATTCTTGGTTAAGAGTCACCCAAACAATACCCTCGTGGGTACAATTCAGGTCAAGTAGGAAGGGTGAGGCTAGGATTCATTTGGCATCATCAGAGGCTCACAAGAGCTGCAGAAACTCCAAAATGCTCCCTAAAGGGCATCCTATATCCCCCGGCAGACCATAAGCCCATCCTCCAGGGCGACCTCAGAGGAGCTACTGCCTCCCCCTTATATTTCTCCAGCACAGCCCACAGCCCCGCCAGAGGGAGATCCAAATACTCCACTACCATGCATCTCCCCACCAAAGCCAACTCAAGATCCCCACTCTCCCAACCAGGGCAGGTGCCTATGCCCCAGAAATCAAAACCTTGCCCTCCAGATGCCCCTTTGAGAGATGCAGGGACCGGATCAAATAGAGAGAGACGGCACTGTCCGTCCCGGACAACCCATAATTTATTATCAACCTTTTTCAACCACAGACCTTTTAAATTGGAAACATTATACTCCCTCCTACTCAGAAAAACCCCAGGCTATGATAGACCTCCTCGAAACTGTTTTCCAAACTCACCGTCCCACTTGGGAGGACGGCCAGCAGTTACTCCACACGCTCTTTAACACAGAAGAAAGGCGGTGTATTATGGCAGAGGCTCGTTCTTTCCTAGAAGCCAGCACTTCTGCTGGGATGGTTGATGTAGTTGCCTGGGCTGGAACAATAGCTCCAGAGGGATGACCTGACTGGGACTTTAATGCAGAGGAGAGATGGGCCAATATCCAATGATACCAGGCAGCCATCTCACAGGGGGTGCGAGCTGGGGCCCGAAAACCCACCAATATGTCCAAAACTACCGCCATCACCCAGCGACCCGATGAGCCACAGAGAGACTATTACAAACGGTTATGCGAGGCTTTCTGAATTTACTCCCCGTTTGACCCAGTGGCTCCAGATAATCAGAGGATGATAAATGCCACTTTCGTAGCCCAATCAGCTGCAGACATCCATAGGAATTTCCAAAAGCTGGAAGGTTTTGCTGGAATGAATATCAGCCAGCTCTTAGAAGGAGTCAACAAGGTCTTTATGAATCAGGAAGTAGTAGCCAAGAGAGAGGCTGACCATAAATTAAAGGAAAAAGCCACACTGTTAGCTGCAGCTCTTCAGGAGAGATGGCTGCCAGAGGGCAGAAGGAGATGGAGACTGCAAAGCCAAAGGGAAGGTGGGCCCCGGCTTAGAAACGACCAATGTGCTTACTGCAAGGAGTTTGGTCATTGGAAGAATGAATGCCCATGAAAACGGGCTGCCAATAGGCTGGACCCACGTGAAAGAGTGCCCAGAAGAGAAAGGCGGGCCTCGAATTTCCTTGGAAGGGCGGAAGCCAACATGGACTGAAACAGACTGGGCTCCTTGAATTTAGGGCCCTGAAGCCTATGGTCAGATTGAAAATAGGGGGCCAACCAATTGAATTTATGGTAGATACTGGAGCAGAGCATTCAGTTGTAACAACTCCAGTGGGCCCGCTCAGAACCAAGACGGTCGCCATTATGGGGGCCATGGGGATCAGGCAACTTGCCAGCCCTTCTTCAAAACCCGAACGTGCGAGCTCGGGGGCCACGTGGTAAAACATGAGTTCCTGTATATGCCAGACTGCCCTGTACCCCTGCTTGGTCCAGATCTACTAGCTAAACTCAGGGCCCAAATTTCATTTAGTCACATGGGAACGGCAGCTCTACATGTGAAACCTGAAACCACAGGGCTTGTTCTAATTGTCACCACGCCCGGAGAAGAGGAGTGGCATATTTATATCTCTCAGGAAATGCAGGAAAATCCGCCAGAGTTTTTCTCTGCTTTTCCATTGGCTTGGGCAGAAGGGACTTCACCACGATTGGCAAAGAGAAGACTTCTGATCATAGCTGAACAAAGACCGGGGGCCCTACCCCAATGCCTGTGCCAATATCCTATCCCCTGAGAAACTAGACTAGGGATACAAGAACATTAAGACCAACTAAAGGAAGCAGGTATTCTGAAAGAGTGTCAGTTGCCCTGGAATACCCTTTGCTACCGGTTAAGAAGCCTGGGGGAGGCTACCTGCCAGTACAGGATTTAAGAACTGTTAACAAAGTAGCTGTTCCATTGTATCTGGCGGTTCCAAATCCATACACTTTACTGAGCCAATTATCTCCGGAGGCTGCTTGGTTTATGTGCCTAGATCTGAAAGATGCATTCAGGCTGGCCCCTCAGAGTCAGCCCTTATTTGAATTTGAATAGACAGATCCTCACACAGTAGGCAGACACGGTTGACATGGACGAGATTACCTCAAGGTTACAAAAATTCTCCGACATTGTTTGCGGAAGCTTTGGCTGCAGACTTAGCAAATTTTCCCATGAAAGATTTCGTTGCACTCTCCTCCAATACGTGGACGACCTCCTCTTAGCTAGTGCAACCGAGGAAGACTTCCTCGCAGGTGCCCGTGCCCTTCTTGAGCATCTCGCTGAATCGGGGTACTGAGCCTCGTGGAAAAAGGCTCAGACCTGCAGGAAGAAAATACATTATCTGGGCTTTGACATTTCCCAAAGGCATCAGGCACCTGGAGCTGAAAGAAAAGAAGTCATTTTAGCTCTACCCCAACCTAAGACCAGGAGAAAACTTCGTGAATTTTTAGGAGGCACAGGGTTCTGCCAAATCTGGTTCCCCGGCTTCTCAGCCTTGGCAAAGCCTCTATACGCAGCTCTGACTGGCCGGGAGTGAGACTCTCTCCTGCGGGGGTGGGGGAAGAGAGCGTTCCAGGGAATTAAGAAATTGCTCCGACAGGCTCTGGCGCTTGGAATCCCAGATGTAGAATAGCCATTCAGCCTCTTTGTTCATGAAAAAGACAGAGTGGCATTGTGAGTGCTCACTTAGATAGTTGGTCTGTGGCAAAGATCAGCAGCCTACCTGTCTAAAAAGCTTGATTCTGTAGCTATGGGATGGCCTTCTTGCTTGAGATCACTGGCTGCCACCATTCTTCTTGTCCAGGAGTCAGATAAGTTCACTCTTGGCCAGGAAACAAATGTGAAAGTGCCTCACCCAGTAATGACTCTGATGAATAATCAGGGACACAGATGGCTGTCTAATGCCCAGCTTACCCAATACCAAGGGCTACTCTGTGAAAACCCTTAGTTAACTCTAGAGACTGTGTGAACTCTAAACCCTGACACATTTTTACCCTCGGAGGAGGGTACTCTGGAGCACAGCTGTGCTGAAGTGCTGGATGAGGTGTATGCCAGCCGCCCAGACCTGTGAGACTCCCCATTGCAGAATCCTGAGCTCACTCTCTTCAAATATATGAAGGAAGGGGAAAGGCTAGCTGGCTACGCTATAACCACAGAAACTCATGTGGTTGAAGCCAAAGCGCTTCCCCAGGGCTGGTCAGCATAGCGGGCTCAACTTCAGGCTTTGATCAGACCCCTTACACTAGCAGAAGGGAAAACAGTTAATATTTATACTGACTCTTGCTACTGTGCATATACACGGAGCCATCTACAAAGAAAGAGGACTTTTAACCGATGGAGGCAAAGACATTAAAAACGAAGAGGAGATTCTGAAACTACTAGAAACTGTTTGGCTTCCAGCAGAAGTCGCAATCCTACACTGCCGTGGGCATCAAAGAAATATGAATTTAATATCAAATGGTAATAATATAGCTGATAAAATTACAAAATCAGCAGCAAAAAGCAGAGCTGGAGACTCAGCCTGCCTTCTGGCCTCAGTCCAAAGACCAACAAAACCTCAATATACCCTACAAGAAGAAGAATGGGCCAAATCAGAAGGGGCCATCAGAATACCAGGGGAGTAGTGGCAGCTTCCAGATGGCAGAATATATGTTCCCTGCACACTCGGGATCCAGCTTGTCACGGACTATCACCAGCTAACCCACCTTGGGAAGACAAATGCTTCTTCAAAAGCGGTTTTACATCAGTAAACTCTCTGCTCTCTGCAGGACTGTTACAGAACGGTGCATCACATGTGCTAGAAACAAAGCCAACAATGTCCCACGTCCACCCCCAGGGGTGCAGTGGATGGGCAATGCCCTCTTCGAGGACATTGAAGTAGACTTCACTGAGCTGCCCAGGGCTCAAGGGTACCAGTACCTCCTTGTGTTGATCTGCACCTATTCAAACTGGACAAAGGCAGTCCCTACCAAAACCAAAAAGAGTCGCAAAAGTGCTCCTCAGAGAAATAATTCCCAGGTACGGCATACCCCTAACCACCCATAGCAACAATGGATCAGCATTTGTAGCCGATCTAGTCCACACAGTTACAAAAGGGCTAGGAGTGACATGGAAACTACATACTGCCTACCGGCCAGAGTTCAGGGAAAGTTGAGCAAATGAATCATACCCTCAAGGGTACATTGGAAAAACTAGTTCAAGAAACAGGTCACACTTGGGTGGACCTTCTGCCCTTAGCTCTCTTCCGGGTAAGATGCACCCCCGGAAAACATGGATTCTCTCCATTTCAGATTCTGTATGGAAGGCCCCCACTGATCCTGGGTGGCATCTCCAGGAGTCTTCCTCAATTGGGGGACAAGCATCTGTGGGAACATGTCCAGGCTCTAGGTGCCACCTTTCAGGCTATAAACAGGCATGTACTAGAGAGAGCCCCAGTTTCACTAGGAACCCCAGTTCATGCGTATGAACCTGGGGATCAGGTTTTGGTCAAAGATTGGAAGATAGAACCACTGAAACCTCAGTGGATATGTCCACATACTGTTGTGCTTGTTTCTCCAACTGCTATTAAAGTTTCAGGTATAGCTCTGTGGGTACACTACTTGCGAGTGAAAACAGTTCATCAGAGCAGCGAATCACCCAGCCTGGGTGGAGGCCCTGCTAACCAGAGCTCCGCCTGGACTGCCCAGCAGCTGTCTCCTACCCGTCTCAAGCTGACCTGAAATTCATCGGAGACTTAGAGGAGCCGATGACGCTGCAGGAGACTCCATGTTTATCTCTGTTCATTGCTCTGTTCATACTCTGGGCTTTACTTCTTTCAGTTGCCCTTATCAGTCAGTCCTGCTGACCTCTTCCATGGGATTGCGGCCTGTCAGCATATATAGATAATTGGAAAGGCCAACCTTTCTCAAATTCCACTCTGGAATATTGTTCCGGTTTTATTTATTGCATCCCTTAAACCATAAACCTAGTATACACTCTGTTCACGGTGTTCATTCACCCTCATGGACCACCACCCCAATAACAGATCAACATACACCTAATTGTTTCTTGCAGCTAGCCCAGGCTATAACAACTACTTTTTATCCAGCTGCTGGGTATGTGGTGGGCCAGGGTCAGAAATAAACTGGCCCTGGGTCGCTGTCCCCCTTTGCCTTGCGTGGATTCTGAGTAACCTCTCTGAGGTCCATCATGGGACAAGTTGGTGGAACCTCGAGGCAAACCATGATTGGCAATTGGTAGAAACCCCCCCTGAATGTTTTGTCTAAAACAGACCACTGCAAGGTCAGAAGTCTATCTTGGCCACAGTCATTGTAATTGGACGTATGCCAGGAAGGCAGTTCCCCTTGACTGTGCACCTATAAGAAGGGAAATGGGACAAATCTGGTATCTTGATTAATGGCCTCCAGACCCCATGCCAGGTGACAGATCCTAAAAATAAGGAAACTTTTTGTAGCAAGATAGTCGGGAGGAAATCATTTTATAACACCAATACTCAAATGTTTTTTCTTGAAACAGTATTACCCTGTAAACGGTGCAGTGAAACAGACATCAGCCCTTGTATAGCTTACCAATGGGCTTGGAGCAACTCCAATGGTGAGGATAGTCCTGGATTCACTTAGTATTGGAGTCTAACCCGCCAATATAAGAACTGTACTTGGCATCCGAGCTCTAACCTATGGAACTGTTCATATGGCACCTATAGGGGCTCACCTTTGGAGAACTTAGATGATTACTATTATCCAAGTCTGAGACTCCATGACTGGGAACAGATCTTTGAAACCATTGCTTATGCACTAAAGGGTCACTATTGGATCTGTGGTGAAATGGCATATACCTGCCTGCCCCAAGGTTGGACAGGCACTTGTTACATTGGCATAATTAGGCCTCCGTTCTTCCTTCTAGGAGACTCTATAGGAGAAACGTTGGGAATTAGAGTTTATGATGTTATATAGACCAAAGTGAAGTATAGATACTGGTCTTACTTTAACTGGTGATGTCAATGGATGGGGCAATGAAAGAATAATTAAAGTTTATGGCCCTGCCACTTGAGCTTGAGATGGCAGTTGAGGATACTGAACTCCCATCTATCTCCTGAATCAGTTAATAAGATTACAAGCAGTAATAGAGATAATTATCAATCAAACAGCTACTGCACTAGACTTATTGGCAGATCAGGCTACCCAAATGAGAACTGCCATCCTCCAGAACTGACTAGCCTTAGATTACTTATTAGCAGAGGAAGGAGGAATTTGACAAAGTGCTGCCTGCAAATAGATGACAATGGAAAGATAGTTCAGGATATTCCCAGAGGTATGTGGAAAATAGCACATGTCCCAGTCCAGAAAGGGGAATCCCTCTTCTACTCTAAATGGCTCTCTTGGTTCTCCTGGGCCGGTGGATTCAAAACTCTGTTGGGAATTATGGGACTTACTTTGGAAATTTGCATATTGCTTCCTTGTCTTCTGCCTGTCATAACAAGCTTGATTCAGTCCACCATAAACACAGTTGTTCAACAGGTCATGACAAAACATGTCTTGCTGGCTTGGCAGTGTAACCCCGTACACTCCGATGATGGACGAGAATGCTAACTATACTCTGTTCTATATTCAGAAGGTCCAAGATGCTACACACCCCCCTCACTACAGGCCCGTCCAGCAGGAAGCAGCCAGATCGAGTCTTCACCCCGATTCCTCATCTATGGACTTTCAGAGCTAATTGTCATCAGTTTGAAAACAAAATGGGGGAATGTAGAAGAGAGGAAGCCGCACCCCAGTTTCTAGCCGCAGAGGACCAACAGTGGCCACTCAGCCACCAGGTACCTGAAAGTCTAGACTGGCTGGAAGCTACTGACTAGATAAAAGGGACTCCTTTCTGAGAACGAAACCCTATGTGCATTTTACAATTATGTGAATCCTGTGTGTTATCCATGTGAGGAATTCACAAATGAATAACTGAATTCTGTTTGTAATTCCTGTTCTAATTCACACCTTCCCCTCTCCCTCACCAATAAAAGTGTATCCCAAAAGCATTTCAGAGCTCAGATTCTATATCTGGCCCGCGCATAATAAAGCTGTCTTCACTACTTCTAAAAGAACACAGTTTGGATTTTGTCAGATGAGAGAGCTATTACAACTAGAAGTCTTAAAACATATGTTCTTTGACCCAGGGAGTAGATAATTTTGATCCTGTTTTAGACTAATAATTAGTTTACTCTTAAGAGCCAATAGATGTAATAGAATGCCAGACAATTGGCCAATAGGCCAAAACTTCTGGATAGTAATTGCAATTATACGGCAAGAAAGGATGTCAATCCACATCTCAAATCTTTATTGGAGTTTCTAGCAATACTATACTCCGTAATACTATTTGAATATTTCTTTTAGATAAATAGTAGTAATTCTTACATTCTGCTTTGTATTACTTTTCTAACCTCAAGATGTTCAAAATATTTTGACGCTCCTTGCTACCTTTTTTGTGTTTTTATTAAGTTTAATAATTAAATTTCTTTTTTAAGTTTTTTTTTTTTTGTATTATTTGGTTAACCTGGGTCTTTGTTTTGAGAGTTTTTTTGGAGGGCAGGGGTTCTCTGTTTAACAAAAAGGAATGGAATCACATGGCATTTGTCTTTCACCATCTGCTTTGTTTCACTAAACATAACACTCTGGTCCATCCTTGCTGTTGCAAAGGGTAGGATTTAGTCTCTTTTTTTTAGCAATAGCTTTTAATTGTGTGTATACATATACACACATATATGTAATATATGTATTATATAACACATATGTATACATAATATGTGTAACATATGTACACATGATAACATATGTATTATATGTACAGATATCCTACCATGTCTTCTTTAGCCACTCATCTATTGATGGGCATGTAGGTTGTTTCCACTGGACATTGTAAATAATGCTGCATTTCATTTAAAGGTATCCACTGCAGTAAAGTTTTCCTTTTAATAAGTAGTTACTAAGTGTATAGCTGTTTAAGGGAGAGGGCTAATCATTCAGAAACCTAAAATCCTCACTCAGAGAGTGATCATAATTACCAGCTCTCAGTAATTTAGACTAGCATAGAATATTCCCAAGCCAAATGGTCAAGAGCAAAATATGCAGGTATTGAAGAAAACATCGAGGTCACTAAGAGATTATTAAAATTCAATTAGCCTATATAGAAGCCAGTTTTTCAATGAGGCAGAGTTAATCTTTGAAGATCCACTCCTTAGCTTTGCATGTACCTCTTTCATTCTTAAGGCATTTCCCAAACTCACATATTAACCAAACCCCTGAAGCAGGTACAGGTGGCATTGACAGTTATCCCTGTAACTTCTGGGTGGGCCACATGGATAATTGGCTGTGGTCATGTGCATTCTCCCAGAGGAAAATCAACAGGAGAAGTTGACTATTCTCGGAAGGTGGATTGACATGCAGAAATCAGAGCAGCTGCATCTGAGCAACTCAGCAATTGAGCTGTGACTGTCTGATGTGACGACTCCCACTGTGCATCCACCAGAGCAACGTGAGATGGCCTGTCTGCTTTCTGGGCACTTTCATCCCTGGTCGCTATGAGAAAGGAACACAAATCCTTGCTGTATAACCACCTTTCCTCTTTCTTTGTATTCCACAATGACTTTAGTTGCTCTGTTGGTTATTAGATTATAATGTATCGATTTCTTTTAAATCACATTTTAAAATAAAATTATATTGACTTTATCTGAATTGAAGTTTCCCAATCTCTTCTAACAAGTATTAAAACTCTTGGGTGACTTCTAGGATAGTGAACTTCTTTTCTTAGGTGTGTAGTTCCCTAGTTTTCCTTTTGAGAAAGTTCATTGAAGTATTTGGGGTATAAGATGGTATCACTCTCACCTGGTAGACTCTACAACAATACCATTCCTTATATAATTATATAACAAGGTACTAGGAGCTAAAAGCTATTAAGTTTTTGCTGCATACCAGATACAGAAATATATATTACAAATCATCCAGTATCTCACTTAACCTGAAAAACAAACCTAAAAGCACAGATACCATTATTACTCCTATTTTTAATATGTCTATATCATTACATATAGACTATAGAATATTCTCTCATTATTATTCTTAGTTTTATAGAAGTAAAAATTGAAGTTCAGCAGAATCTGGTCACCCACTTTTTTGTTTTTAAAGGAAAGGGGCAGGCAGAAATGAAGGCAAGTAGACAAGCAGGCAGGAAGAAAGAGTAGGAAGAAGCATTTTATTTATCTGTTTTATTTAGTTGTTCACATTGGTTGTTTGCTCTGGTCTGGGATGTGAACCCAGTTCCTTGGGATGTACATGGACTGATCTTCGGAGACAACTGACCTGCTGCTTCACTAGCATACACTGTGATCATACATGCTTTCAACTGCTATAAGATCTTGTCTCTACCCACCATGATAGACATTATTGATTTGATTAGTCTCAAATTCAGAGCTAGGTATTATTTTAAATGTTAGATCTGCTACTGTCTGTGTTGTATAAAGGCAATCCCTTTATAACATAAGAGTTTGGGTTAGACTTATGTACTTTGTGTTTCAAAAAAAAGCAGTTATATTGGGATTTTATTCTATGGGTTTTCATATTTAGTTCATGGTATATTCAACTCCATGAGGTAAGGAAATAGCGTTATTGCTGTAACAGAGTACCATTATCTATAATAATATTCCCTTTGGGAAGTCTCCTCAGGTGAAAAAGATTTATAACCTCCATGCTTAGTCATGACGACCATGACAGCTACCATATGCTCTAGTGTGATATGTAGTTTGAGCATAGGAACTCTGCCTCCAAGAAATGCCTATCACTCAAGTAGAGATAGGCCCTCAATGAGAGTATGTTCAGAAGACTCACAGACAAGAGTCATGACAACATATCCCATTAAAAATTTTTATTCTCCTTTTATCACTCAATATCTATCTATTAGATCAGTGGTTTGGAAGCAGTTGGCCACCATAAGTGATTTATGACAAGTTTCAACAGGTTTCTAGTTTCCTCTAAAACAAGAAATACATACTTAGGAACTTCTCTGTTAGAACATTTTACTATTAGTCCTGTATTCAGGCCGCAAGTTTTTTAGAGTATGTCCAGTCTACAGTTATGAGTTCATTCAAGCTTCCCATTTCTAGAAGAAATAGTTCATATTCCTCTCCTATTTTGAGTTCTATGTTTGTGTGTCATGTGTGGATTCCTTTGACATTTCTCCTACAGTGAGTTAATTGGTAAGCTAATATGACTAAACCCACCTGGTTTTAGTGTCTTTTTTTCAACAATGTTTCATTTGTAATGATGTGATTTTCAATAGTAGGGAGAAGTTTCCTCCCCCTCCAAAGGACATATGGAAATCTCTGGAGGTATTTGTGGTTGCTGCAACTTACAGGATAAGAGTACAAATGGCATCCAATGAGTAGAATTCAGGGATGTGCTAGACATCACATAATGGGCAGGATACCCTCCCCTCAACAAAAAAAAATGTGGTCAAATGTCAACAGTGTCAAGATTAAAAATCTTGCAAACTGGGAGAAAGCTCTTCGAAAGTATTAGCTTTTTTACATTTATGCTTAATTTTAGTCTGTCTACTTAGAGATTTTCATCATGTTTTAATGTTCTTATAAATTAGATAGTGATTGTCTACTTTTAAATGGTTGTTTAATAACTTTTCCTATTTACATGGCTATAGAAATATTTATCACAATCTATAAAGAGAAAATGAAAACAGGCCCTTTGGGACAGAAATCTCCAGTAAATTTTATCTGTGCTTCAGACACAAAAACAAGCAGGGATGTGGATTCCATCACTGTGAATATTCTGTATAACTGCTCGTGGAAGCATAAAACAAGACTATAGAATACTAACAAAGACAGATTATTTGGAAGATATAGACGCCAAGGTAACTCTCAGTCTAATTCCAGGGACCAGATGTCCATAGGTGCTGTCATTCTGTTTCTTGTGCTGAAGAGGACAAAGAAAAACCAAGCGAAAATATTGCCACAGTTGAGATGGAAAGAAGACAACTCATGAGTGAGGTGTTAGTTTCAAATGAGATCTTCACATTGATGGAGAGACTTTGTTCCAAACCAATAGGTGCGCTTCTGCCATATCAAACAAAAGCAGCAAAGGAGGGAGATGAAGGATTAGAGAGAGCAAAGATGACAGATGGCAATTTGTAAAGAGTTGAATCAACATAAATTCTATCTCATCAGTAAGCAAATGGAGGATCAGTTCCAATTCTCACAAACCATTGAGACAGCAAGCATGCCAATCCAATTCACAGCAACAAACCACTAGGCATCTTTCAAAGCTGGTTGCAAGTACAAAGGCAGAGAAAGACCCATCTGTTGGAAAACCATTTGGATTACAAATTATGGGAAGAAACCTATAGGAATAATATGACAAAGTTGATGAACATTTGGGATATTAGAAAGCATCAATCATAGACTATAGAATACCAGAAGAAAAAAATTGCTGATAGCTAGGTATGACTACTCAATAGACACTAGATGTAAGTATCTACATAACTAGATACTTGGAAGAAAGTAGTCTCACCAATTAAAAATCCACCTGTTTAATAAAGTTTAGAATAGGTGAAAATGCTGTTTTCCAAGGTTGGGAAGGGTTTGTTTAAACACATTTAAAATGTTCAAATAATCAATGTTTTATCCAGTAGCCTTTAAATTTGCTTCTTAGAGATTATATAATTTATCACTAATGTTAACTTTCAAAATTTCATAACTATGGAGGGAAACAGAAAAATCAGCCTGCCAGCACTGATGTATTATAACAATAAACAATATAAAATAGTATAGATATAAGAAATGAATGACAAAGTCATGTTAAATTGCTTGGAGGACTAAGTAAAAAGGATTTGTGAATTCCAATATAACAAATATCAAGTATATGCAAGGATTTTTCATTACTTAAAAATCAATTCTTAAGGTTTTTTTAGTGTATTGAAGCTTACAAATCAGAGCCCAGTCAGAATATCTAAGCCAGCAGATGGCACTAATAAGGGAATCTACAGACCCTGAGATTTTTCAAGGGCTTAAAATTATTCAAGAGGAAAATTCCAAAGTGAATGTAATATTGTTTAACAATCTATATGTCCATTGTTTATGTAAAAGCAAAGGAGTAGATTTTGGAAAAAGTAATATAAGCCTGATGATATTATATCCTATTTTTCTCTCATTTTAATTATTATTGACTATTGTATAAATGTTTTGCAAATCTTAGATTGTTTCCAATTTGCAAATAATGATGTCAAGTTTCTATCGAAAGATTAAAGCTGCTGTTGTAACAAACGTTCAAAATGGAAGACAGTAGACAGCTCACAGCTTGTAGGAAGGCAACTGCCTATTAACAGGCTGCCTTTTGCAAGGAGCAGTTTGTGGTTCAGAAAGATTCTGGTAGCCCTCATATACACTTTCACAATTTGAGGATTTTGTATAGGACAAACACTTGCGGAGGCAGAAAATAGTATTTAATATTAATGAAGTCATCCTCTGCTGATACTTCATGACAAATATGCTCTTCTTAGCAGAATGTTGAAAAGAAAATGTAGAAGTAAATGCATCAAAAATTATCAGACATTCTCATAGCCTCTCCCTGTAGGTGTCTCTGAAGGGTAATTACTTTGTGCACAAGATGGAAATAAAATGGGGAAAAACATTTTTGCACAGAAGTATAAGAAATGATTTTACTGTTGGCAGGAATCATAAATTCCAGATGAATTATCCCAATTTCTTCCCTTTTTTCTTCTTTTCTTTTTAAATCAAGATGAGTTCTGCATTATATACAGGACTTACAGAGACACAATATATCTTTAATAATTCATATCTGAGAGGAGTAAAAATAGAATAGCACATCTTATTTTGAGGACATTAAATAGAGGACTTACCCTTGCCCCTAGAAAATACTACTAGCCATCCAAATTCCTAGTGAAAAGGCACATTCTTTTCTGTCTCAGAAATTTCTGCTATTCAAAAGCCCATGATTTTTAGACAAAACTGCTTCCATTCCTAATGATTTGCTATTTTGGAGTTTAAGATTAGATCTACATATAATTTTGTCCATTAGAAAGATTGTGGGAGGGAGGGGAGGAGAAAGGAAGGCAATAAACTTGGAGATCTAAAAGGTCATTTCTCCTTCCTGCCAAACGTGTGTGGATATGAACTGGCAGCAGACTGTAGCTGAGGGAAGCACTGTGATAAGCAGCACCAGTAAAGCATTAGTGAACAACTTCAAAGTGTGTTTTACCGCCTCTGTGCCAAATTCCATCATTTAGATCTGAAATGGCAGCTGTTTCAAAACAAGTTTGCATTATGTGGACTTGATTCCAATTTTTAAAATGCTGATTCAAAACCTATATAACTCAGCAGAAATCAATTATATTTGTCAGTTTCTTTGAAAACATTTTATGAACTCAGCACTCTGGGACTAGATTGCAAGTAGCACCATGACATCAAAATTGTGCTTTCTCAATCAGTAATAATTGCCACTTATTAGAGTTCCAGCGCCCAACAATATGGAGACTATATATTAGCATTGATTACATGAAACACTGCTAGGTTTAGAACAGATTACAATAAGCACAACTTTCAAGCACTTGCTGAGGTCATACGCAAACAAGGAGAGTTTTTAACAACCAGAACATACATGTAAACAAAAACAAAACTCTAAATAAGAAAAATAAAATAATGGGCTAAAAATAGACTTGGGCATGTAACTAACCGCAGATCTTTTTTTTTTTTTTTTCTTTCTTAGAAGTAACTATCCTGACAGGCAGTATATTGATTTGGAATTTAAGCCTGAGACACCATGGATGATATGCCTAATCTTGGAGATGTTAGAAACTTCCTGTCAGCACATTATCTATAGATGAAAGCAGGTGAAGAACTCAGAATTTTCATGGATTATGTGGTGAAAGATCATCAAGTTAAATTAAATCTAAGTTAAGTTAAATGTAATCATCATTTCCTAAGGAAACAAATCACCATGCATGTGAGGAAAAAAACAGTCAATTTTGACCACTCTACCTTCTGCTCAAACATCTAAGATTACTGGAGTGATCAGAATTTGAATAGGAAAAGTGTTATAATAAATTACAGATTAAAAAAAAAAAAAGCAAGAACTGGGTACACCCTCATGGCCCAGGAACTAAGATGCTGGCTGAGGCATAGCCCATATAAAGTCCAGGGACATAAGTTCACAATGTGGAACTGAGGGAAAAACCAGAATGAACAAATAAATAAATTGAAGTTCTCCTTTCTCATCTCTCTTCCTTCCTCTTTAAAAACGTTAATAATAATAATAATAATAATAATAATAAACAAGAACAAAGGATTATAAAAATAACATGCATACAAAATGAAAAGTAAAATTCTTGAAATAATCTAGCCAGCATATTTTACACAGGTGAATAATTAATTTCTTACTTAAATTTAGAAAGTAAGACTTGTACCCCCTGAAAAACAAAAGAAATAATAAACATTAAAATACATCAATGTTACCCAAAATTCAGTCATGAGATAAGCATTTGGAATATATAAAGATATTAATATATGAAAGAATGAGAAAGTCACATAAATTTAGTCAGTATTTGGAAAGAAAACAAATAGAGGGAAGGGAGAAAAACAATTTGACTAAAGAGATCTCAACAGAAGTAATAGGAGCAAAAAGAGTAAAGAATAATATCAGCAAACTTCTGAGAAAAAACAACTGCCAACTCAGAACTATATACTCCAGATGTTTATTAATGATTAATAAAACATTGACAATCATGCAGCAAATTCAAACACGTTTTCTATATAAAATTAAAATACAAAAATGTATGGGGTTAAATAATGTAAAATACTTACACAGAAAATATTTATGTTGGAGGGGAATGACTGCATTTAGTTCTGTTATTATTCTGGAAAAAGATTTTGAGAATAATCACTAAAATTAGGAAAATAATCACAAATCTATAGGATTAAGGGAGAAAGCAAAAACAAAATGAAAAGGAGAAAAAGGCAAGATAGGTGAAAAAAAGAATTATAAAAATAGCTTGGACAAATAGAAAGCGCACAAAGTAGGAAACTTGGGTCAATTCAGTCTCTTTCTGTCTGTATAAAAGATTTGTTATCTGGAATGATTGTCCCAATATGAATGGGTAGAATTTTGTATAAAGTGAAAATGAAAGACTTAGATGTATGGACTATGGAATGGGTGAGGGTAAGTAATCCATAGATCCCAGTGGCTGATGAACGCAGGAGTCCGGAGGTAATGAGACCACAGTTAGCTTTCACATGAGGGTGCTTGCTGTGTCTAGAGAGCCTGACCCCTCTCCCTCTGGCTACTGTATAGGATTATGCAGTGAAACCCCAGGGTCTGCTCAATGAGAGGAAACCTAAAAGAGGCTCTCTGCATAAATTTGTGGCACTACGGGACTACACTCTTAGTGCCAAGTTTAGAGGAAAAGAATCCTTACCACACAAAAAGCCAGCAGTGAAGCAGATCATCTTGCCCCTGGTTCCAGTGAAGGGAGGAAATTTCCATACTTTTTTTTTTTTTATACAGATCTTTGGTCCAAGTTCTTATTACCAAATGTCCCAAAGAGTCTTCAAATATCATTTAGAACAGACAGTGTTAGTGGTGTTCTCGAACCCAGAGAGAAGCGAACCAATGTCCTCTGGAAGAATCCAACTTCAACGCGTAATTCTGAGAATTCTTTCTGTTCAAGTTCTAAGGAAAGTGAGCAATTTTCAGTCAAAAGCAACACATGAATGAAAACCACACAGTCGTCAAACAATGGCAAGAGACTTCAGATTTAGACTTTAGATTTTGGAACTGCCATGCCCAGACTGCAGGATAACTTTAATATGTTTGACATAATAAGAGAAGATTGAGGATAGACGGAGAAGAATCTATGACCATATAGGTTTAAAAGAGACTGAATATAATTATAGAACTGAAGTGAATAATGATTTAAAGCTTGGGCACATTAAACAAATTACACTACTGAGAAAACTAGTAAATAAGATAGATCTAAAGCATCCAGAATGCAGTACAAAATACATAAGAGAGGTTAAGAGACAAGGGGACTTGAATGAGATTTCACAGGCTTAACTGAAGTCTAAGAAGGAGAAAATATGCAGCAGACACAAAATTTGGGGACAGAATATCAGATTCAGGAACTGAGATGGGATACAGGACTATAAACACAGACACACACACACACACTGAAACCAGAATAACAAAAAAAGATTTTAAAGAAATCAGGAAGAAAAGACAAACCTATGGCCAACAACAAAGAATGTTAGATTGATACTGACCTATAAGCACAACTTTGAAAGCTATGTTTGGGAATTCTTTTATCTTCTCATAGGTTAAAGGAGAAATAAAAATATTGTGTCAAAAGTTATAAAATGTTGTTATTTATGGGAACATTTTTATAAACTGTAGTTCATTTAAAAGAAAACTGGTCAAAATGAAGGCACTAGACATCCAACATAAGACAGAAAAACAAAACAAAAAGCCCAGCAAATTAATCTTAAAGGAAATAGAGCAACAAGGTAATCATAAAGATAAAAGTCATCATTAATTAAATAGAAAACAAACATGGAAGAGATATTAAATGCCATATTAGGTTCTTTGAAAAAGATGAATAAAACAGATGTGCTCGGCAGCCCTCACCCGCCACACAGCCTCCGCAGGCACCCCAGCCTGGGGTCCACGTGCAGCGGGAGGAGCCGCTTATCGCCACCCTGCTGGTCCAGCACCCCCATACCCAAACCCCAGGAACAGAAGCAGATGCTGGGTGAACTTTTGTTCCTGCTCATCCAAAGCAGGCATTCGAACCTGCTTGGAAAGATCGCGGGATGCTGCTGGAGATCGCAACTCCCAGCGGCTGTACAGACAGGTTGGAATCCCCGAGTGGCTCCGCTCTAGGTGGAGGAACCTTGGCGGCTTCATAAGCTCATCAAGCCAAGAAAGAAGTTGCCCAGAAGGTGGGCGTTCTGGCTGCTGCTACCTCTTAAACAAGGGAAACAGAGTCAAAAGCCAAATAACCTCCCAGGAAACCCAGCTCACGTTTTTCAGGATTCCTAGCTTGTCCTGTTGCCTTACACTAAAAACCACAGGCTACAAATTTAGTAGGTCACTTTGTATCAAAAGGTCAATTATGAAGCTCCTAGAATTTACTAAATAAAAGAAAATATTTTCTGGGTTCTTCTCTGCCCCAGATAATGTTAACATTTTTTTTTCCTATTGTGGGATTTTGATTTTCTTCCCCCAGAAATTGGTTTTATTTGATATACCAAGACTTAAGTTTCTCAATAAAGAAAAAAATTCTCAAGCCCCGCCCTTCTCCCCAAAACAGATAATCCTCTGAAAGGGTTAATGAGAGAGAGAGAGAGAGACAGAGAGACAGAGAGAGAGAGAGAGACAGA